>CAUYRT010097973.1:0-11222 GCA_963574885.1 Lepilemur ruficaudatus
CCACCATGCCCGGCTAATTTTTTCTATATATTTTTAGTTGGCCAATTAATTTATTTCTATTTTTAATAGAGACAGGGTCTCACTCTTGCTCAGGCTGGTTTCGAACTCCTGAGCTCAAGCGATCCTCCCGCCTGGGCCTCCTAGAGTGCTAAGATTACAGGCGTGAGCCACCATGCCTGGCCCCAAGTGGTCTTTTAAAAACATAAACCAGACCTCCATTATGCCATGTTTAAAACCTTCTAAAGGCTTCCTATTATGCTTAGAATAGAATCCAAACTCTTTACCATGGTCGACGAGGCCCTACATGATCTGGACCCTACTCGCCTCCCTGACCTGATCTGCTACCCACATTGGCCTTCTGTTCAGGTCAAGCTGCCTGTTCATGTAGGGAATTTGCACTTGTCATTTTTTGTCTAGAATGCTACTCCTCAGATGTCCTGGGCTCACTCCATCCCCTCACTTAGGTCTCCTTTCAGTTCTTGGCACACCCAAGAGGCCTTCTCTGACCATCATCATTACTTTTTGTCCTCTTACCCAGATTTACTCTCTCTGTAACATTTATCATTCTATTCTAGCATATGTCTTCATTGTCAAGCTCCAGGAGGGCAGGTACTTTGTCTATCTTGTTCCCAGGTATTTCCTCAATGCCTTGAGCAGTGCTCTATACATATGCTTTTACACACTGCTTCAGTTCTCAGAGTTAGGCAAACGTATAAGTAAGCCACTGTCTAGCTGTTTTCTCTAAGTGAATATAATCGTTTCCAAATGTAACTGCTTTATGAAATAACTTACTGTTTCTTAGGTGCGTTTGACAGGAAACTCTACACAATGCTTCCGTTCTCAGAGTGAAGCAAACCTATAGGCAACCCACCGTCTAGCTGCTTTCTCTCAGTGAATGTAAGCGTTCCCATATGTAACTGCTTTATGTTTGTTGAATGGAAAGGGAATTTTTTTGCAGCCAGGAGCCTTATATTCTTGGTAGCCCCACCCCTTAGCATTCAAGCATGGATTGGCACCTGAGGAGGCAGAGTGCTTCCTGAAAAAGGAACCCACTTAAAGCCTTAATTGGTGCATCTCCATACTGGAAATTCCATGGGAATGGGTGGTATCTCTTAAGTGTACTGAAGAAAACATGTTGGGATGCCTCCACTGGGCCTTAGCTGAAAGGTGTAGCATCCTGCTATCCTTTTCTCTAAGCCAATCACATCAGCTAGGAGGAGAGACAAACTAAGGCCACATAAACAAATTGAGACATTTCAAGGGGTTGAGTAGGACTTAGATAAAGCGGTATTGGGCCCCCTTCTTTCTCTGTGTATTTCTCTTTACTTTCTTATTCTGTTTCTATGTCCCTTAGTCTCTGCATACTGTATAGTGCTCTCAATGTTTTCTGGCTGAATCTGTTTGCTTAAAATTGAGTGGTAGATACCATTTGTAGTAGTTTCCCTGGGCTGCCATAACAAATTACTACAAAATGGGTGGCTTCAAACAACAGAAATTTATTCTCTCACAATTCTGCAGGCCAGAAGCTTGAAAGCAAGGGGTCAGCAGGGTTGGTTCCCTCCAAAGGCTCTGAGGGAAAATCCATTCCATGCCTCTCCCCAATATCTGGTGGTTGCTGGCAATCCTTGGCATTCCTTGGCTTCTAGCTGCACGACTGCCATCTCTGCTTCTCCCTTCACACGGTTGCCTCCTCTTCCCTGCATCTTTGTTCTGTCCCTTATAAGGACACTTGTCATTGGATTTAGGGCACACCCTAATTCAAGGTGATCTCATCTTGAGACCCTTAATTATATCTCCATATGCCCTTTTTCCAAATAAGGTCATATTCATAGGTGCCCAGTGTGCATATCTTTTGGGGGGGGCCACATTCAACCCACAATACTATCTTAGAGGCAAGAGAGTGGGGTAAGAATTAGTCAGACTTGCTTTTTCAGGACATGACCCTTTCTTTTTCCTTCTGTTCTTTCCATCTTTCCTTTCCCTCCCCACCCTAGCTAGCTGCCTTGCAGGGCTGGGAGGAAGGAGTGGGAGTTGAGGCAGAACTCTCTATCAATGCTCTGACAACTTTGCTTGCTGACCCTAGTGAAATGGTCAGTCCTGGGCATTCTCCCTTGGCTTCACCCTCTGTCTTAGGCAGTGACTTGTGTGACTCTGTCCATGCTCTCTCTGCCTTTTTGCACATTTGGACCTGGACTGTGGTCTCTGAACCTGACCTGCTAAACCTGTTTCCATGCAAACTGAAGGACTCAGAGAACCTGCTTCTTCCCCTGGGGCCAGGGTTTGGTTTATGTCTTAGACCAGACAGGCGGGGCTCTGGGATCATGGTGACACAGAGGAGGATATTTTCAGTTTAGATCTCTCTCCTAAACTCCAAGCCTGTACATCCACCTGTCTCCTAAAGAGGAAACATCTACCTGAATGTTTCCAAGGGCACATCAAACACTACCGGCCAACATTGAGCCTGACCACACTATTCCCCTCCCCCAACTTGCCTCACTTCCTATGTTTTCTACCTGCCAATCTCTACTTACCTCTCTGTCTCCACTTAGCTCCACGGAAGCCTTGGCACCCCTTTTTCACTCTATGCCTCCCCAAAGTCACCAGATCTTATAGCTCCTACCTCCTAAATCTGTCCAAACCCTCTACTTCTCACAACCCACTGCCTCTATCCTAGGCCAGGCCATCACACCTTCTCACTAACCTCCCAGCTGATCTTTTCTGATTTTCCTGGTCTAGACTCTGCACCCTCGCTAATCCACTCTCTGTACTGTAGCCTGAATCAGCCCTACAAATACCATATTCCCTGTTACATCCCTTCACCACTTCCCATTGCCCTGTAGCATTCTTTTTCCTGACCCCACACCCTGTACTGCTCAGTCATCTCTCATTCAAATCCACAGTAGGCTAAAAAAGAGGAAATACTAGGTTAAATTAGATTAACCACCCAGGGGCTCATCCCTGTCCGCATTATGACTTCTAGGCCCTTTTCTGCTACCTTTAGGTAATATAGTCACTAAAGAAGGAATCTTCTTATGGATGTAACCAAATGGCTGAGATAGCTCCCCTTTGAGAACATAAGGGAATTATGGGGTCCTAAAACACATACTTCCAAAAACCAAGACCTAGGAGATTAGTCCTGGATTTCATGTTTTTAGTACCAGGTTTTAGCACATGAGGTTGATGGAAGAAGAAGCTCCATAACTGGAGAAACTATGGAACTCCCAACTCTGGTTTCCTTTCTCTTATGGGCTCTCCTGCTTTAATGCTTGCTGTCGCATGCCTTCCCTTATCTTAGAATACATTCCTCTGCCTTTAAATCCCAGGACCTCCTTAAAATATCTGAGACAGCCTGGCCTTTTCCAGAAGAATTTTACTAAATAACAAGTTAATGAAAGGAAAAGGGCTGGGCATGGTGGCTCAACGCCTGTAATCCTAGCACTCTGGGAGGCCGAGGTGGGAACATCGCTTGAGCTCAGGAGTTGGAGACCAGCCTGAGCAAGAGGGAGACCCCATCTCTACTAAAAATAGAAAAATTAGCTGGGCATGGTGGCACTAGCCTGTAGTCACAGCTACTCAAGAGGCTGAGGGAGAGGCTGAGGATCGCTTAAACCGGGGAATTTGAGGCTGCAATAAGCTACAACAACACCATTGCACTCTACTAACCAGAGCGACCATAGTGAGATTCTGTCTCAAAAAAAAAAAAGGAAAGGAACCACTCTCCTCACACCCCCTTTCATATTAAAAAAAATGAAAAGGAAGAGAGAAATGAATAATAGAAAAGACAAGCTACAAGATAATAGCCCCTTATCCAAAGCCTGGCCTCTGGTTTCAGATTAATTACATTTTAGACCCCCAGGCTCCTTTCCTGGGTTCAATATCCCCAAGCTCCCAGACTGCAGCCAATACCATCTTATTTATTTATTTTTCATATATAAAAACTGCATCCAAGGGTCCAGGCTAGCCTCTCACCCTACTCCAAAAAACAAAAACAAAACCAAAAACAAACATTCCATCCAAAAAACAAACAAAAAAACCCAACAAAAACTCCATCCATAAATTGAGACAGAAACTCTTTCTCCATCTCACCTATAGCTTTATTGTAATATCCATTTCTCTTCAGCTGAATGGTGGGATGCTGGAGACTGACACTGGGAACATCCTGGGGCTGCAGGCAATTCCTTACACGTGGTTCTTTAATCACAACAGCCATGCAAAGAAATTTTATCCATGTGAAGAAGGCTGGATTTGCCCTGAAATTTCTGGCATGGTCTGAGAGACACTTCTTCCGTTGTGATGAGAATGACTGGAACAGAGAGAAGGGACCTAACAAATATGAAGCTCTCAACATGTGCCAAACACTTTCTATATTTAAATTTTACCACAAGCCTTTGAGGTTGTTATCAATCACTAGTCATATTTTGTAGAGGCTCAGAGCTGTTAAGTAACTCGCTCAAGGTCTTATAGTTAAACCGCCAAATTAGGAATGAAGTTTAGGCTGGTTGATGGCAAATTTGTGATCTCAACCAGGCTATGAAGGGAGAGGTGTCTGCTTTCTTGAAGGTACAGCCTTTTCCATCCTTTCTTTTTTTTTTTTGAGACAGAGTCTTGCTCTCTTGCCTGGGCTAGAGTACCGTGGCGTCAGCCTAACTCACAGCAACCTCAAACTCCTGAGCTCAAGCAATCCTTCTGCCTCAGCCTCCCAAGTAGCTGGGATTACAGGCATGTGCCACCATGCCTGGCTAATTTTTTCTGTATGTTTTTAGTTGGTCAATTAATTTCTTTCTATTTGTAGTAGAGACAGGGTCTCGCTCTTGCTCAGGCTGGTTTCGAACTCCTGACCTTGAGCGATCCTCCTGCCTCGGCCTCCCAGAGTGCTAGAATTACAGGCATGAGCCACTATGCCTGGCGCATCCTTTTTGATTGGAAGGTTTCTTTCAATCTGCAAACACTTGCTGAACTCCCTTGTATACAAACCTCTCTGGTATTAGGATGTATAAAAGGTTCATAGACAAAGTGCTTGCATTCAGCTCTTCACCGAATTTTCTAACAATACCGGGTCCATCATTCATTGGCATTTATTCTTTCAGATACTGAGCACCTACTACATTTGAAGACATTGGCCTGGGAGCTAGAGATAGAAGAGGCTAAATACACAGATTCTAGAGGAGGAAAATGGTTACAGGTTCTGCCACCATCATTATCTATCTCCCTGCCTCAAATCTCTGAGATCTTTCATGGGGGCTTCTGGATAAGGGTGTTTCTTAGGGCAGGAGGTGGGTGTAGATGTAGGGAGAGTTTTCTTGGCAACTTTCACCCAATTATTGTGGTTAGAACAGTTGTCATAAACACCTGGCAAGAAGCACAAAGCTGGGAAAATGAGACAGGCAGAAAAGGAACTAATACAAATAAAGAAATATTTTGAAGGAGGAGAAATTACTCATTTATGAAAACATAAGGGGAAAACACCCCAAAGCTTGTGATGTTTCCTTGCAATTTATGGTTTCCTGCTGGCGTTTTTATTTGGAGAAAGTTTTCATAGTTCAGAGCATTTTAGATCAAAGGAAAGGGCTGAATTATAATCCTAATACTACTGCCAGTTTACTGTGTGATTCCAGGTGAATTATTCAACCTATTTATGTGTCAACTCAGAAATGGAGAGAGTAATGTCAGTTTTGTTAGAATGTTTTTGGTGGGACGGGGATCTCCCAGTAAAAGGATTTATGATAAAACACAGCTATGTAATGTGCATAACAGAACACTTTTGCCTTCTTTTTCTGGGTCAGAAGAATTTGACACATGGCTCATAATTTGACATATAGCATAAAACCCTGGGGAATCTGAGGCTTTCTGGGGTTAAAAAGATAGCAACAGACACCTGTTATTTGCATAGTGCTCTGTGCTCTCTTGTTTACAAAGCATTTTCAGATATCACCACAACTGATCCTTACCACACCTGTGAAGTGAAATTAGTGTCGCCCTTTTATAAAAGAGGAAACAGGTCACAGAGTCAATCACATTAATTCAGGCAAAGGTGCTTAAGTTTTTATTTTTTACTTTGCCTCAGCTACCCAGAAAATTATTTTTTTCATTCCAATACTTTGTTCTAAGGGACCATCACAAATGCCATTACCAGACAACCAAATCACAACCTTTTTTCCTGGGGATACCTCCTACCCCAGCATACACTTCAAGCCCAGGGTCAGTGGCACGTAGCTGTATTATCACCAGAAACTCCAAACAACCTACAACAGTAAGGAATCATCTTCATGTTTATTATGCAATGACATCTCAGAGTAGTTTGGAATGGACTGACTTCTTTGAAAGTTTTTTTTTTTCTGAGACAGAGTCTCACTTTGTTGCCCGGGCTAGAGTGCCGTGGCGTCAGCCTAGCTCACAGCAACCTCAAACTCCTGAGCTCAAGGGATCCTCCTGCCTCAGGAGGAGTAGCTGGGACTACAGGCACGTGCCACCATGGCCAGCTAATTTTTTCCATTTTCAGTAGAAAATAACCATTTTAAAGCTTTAGGCACATAACCAGTTAATTGCCCCTCAACAGGAGGCTGATTGACAGTGTCTCCACCTCTGGGCTGGTGATGGTGTCCGTTGTGAACTGTAAGGCCATGTTCCTCCATGGACAATGGAAGCCCCGCACGCCTAAAGGTCTCTTTTCCCATGAAAGCACACAATATATAAGGCCTGTGTGGAGGCAGGGCCTCTATCTGGGTGTAGGGGACTTGGTTCAGCTCAGCCCAGTTTTGGGGTGAAGGATGATGCAGTTGGGGTGGACTTGGAAGGGAGCCGGTTTTTCTAGCTCTGTCCTCAGCTGGGTCCCTGACTGGTGAAGCGGGAAGCACCTGGGGTCTTCCGGGCCCCAGAGCCTGCAGGCTCCAGATCAGCCACATTAACCTCACCACAAGGAAGGTGCCCCGATGCCTGCACTTATTTGCATCCCAGAGTTTGCACCGAGACTGGCGCTGGCCTACTTGAGGTCACAAACACTGGGGCTCCCCAGCGACAGAAGCAGGGAAGGAGGACCTGCCTCGGGTGGGCAGGTGATCGCGTGCCCTAGGAAACCTCCGGAGAGGCTGAACCCCAGCCCCTACCCCATTTCTCTAATAGCCCCTGGTCTGCATTTGCGAGTGCAAACCTCTAATTCGGCCGGGACGCTGGTCGCAAGACCCTCTACTTCCAGCGAGGCCCCCCAACCTGCCCCCTTCCCCTCCCCCTCCATTCCCGGTGGCCCCGCATTGCTCCGGCCTCCCCGGGGCTCCCCCGGCCCGGCCCACATCGCTAGCCCAGCTGGGGGCAGGCACCAACCCCTACCCCTCAGCGTCCCCTCCCCTTCACTTCCCCCTCCCCTCGTCCCCTCCTTTCCCTCCCCTCCCCGCCGTGGCGAGGCGGCGGCGGCGGCGGCGGCGGTCGAGGCTCATGCTGAGGAGGCGGCGGCGGGCGGGGCTCGGCTCGGGCTCCGCGGGCGGGCGGGCGGACATGGCGGCCAACATGTACCGGGTCGGAGGTAGGAAGGCTCGGCCCGACCCGGCCCGTGTGGGAGCGGGCTCCGGGTGTGGGGGGGTCGGGGCGAGCGCACACCAGCTGCCGGGAGTCTCGGGCGCCCGGGCTGAGGGCGCAGGGGGCGGGGGCGCCGGGGCCCGCCGAGGGGCCAGGGCTCCCCACCCCCACCTCTTCCCCTCCCCGCGGTGGCCCGATAGGGGCCGGGGCCCACCGACACCCTCACACCCCGCCCGGTTTTTAGGGCCAGGCCTCTACTTGGGGGTATGAATTATCAGATGCCCCCTCCATGAAACCCCCATGGGGGTAGGGCCCGTCGAGCCCCTAAACTGGGTGGCGTTTTCCTCGCGTGACTTCTAGGCAGTAGGTGCCGGAGAGGTTGGGGGGCATCCCCTCCTCCGCACCTCCCCTCGGTGAGAGTGGGTGGGGGCGGGGCGATGGGGGCCCAGCCAGGGCCAGACGGACAGGCCTGTTCCCGGGGCCAGGGCCCTGCACCTAGCGTTCTCGCCCCCTTCCTTTTCTTGTCTACCCCCGACCCCCTCAAAACCCGGCTTAGTGGGGCCGGGGAACCGCAGCCAGAGGTGGGGAGTTGAGCTCTGCCTGGACGTTTGCTCCGCTGTCTGCCTCCTTCCCAGCCTTCTGCAGAAGAGAGAAATAAGGTCAAACAAACTTTCTCCCTACTCACGACGCCCTCCTCCCTCTTTCCTGGTAAAATAATAATTCAGATAAGTGGCGTGTTTGTGTGTGAGACTGGCTCTTCCTTCACTGCTCATTAGCCGGGCTTCTGATGGATGGTGGCAGGATTGGCCTGGCTAAATGAGGCCACTTTGCGGGAGAGAGCCACTGAGATAGACAATAACAATGCAGCCCAGCCTCTCAAATAAACACACAGTGGGAAGTTTCCAGTGAGCCTGTTTGAGGAGAGGAAAACCCACACTTGAAAATTTTTATCCTTTTTGTTGAAAGCCTGCAGCAATTGCTTTATAACAAGACCCCGAATGGATCTGGATGTAAAAGGGTAAAAAATTTTTTACTATCACCCCTAGAGTACTTCTCCTCTCAGAAAGTGACACCTCCTTTTTTTCCCCTTCATCTTCCCAGATAGATTGTGGAAAAGTTTGTCTGCATGCTTTCTCTATTTGCTCTGCTCACCTGATTTTTTGTTTAAAGTAGTGATTGAAATGTAGGTCGGGCTGGTAAGCCTTTCTCTGTGCTCTGAATTTGTCTTAGGTCAATAGTTTTATGTGAGAAGCAGACTCCAGGGCAAATTGGATTGGAGGGAAAAGATGTGGGAGTAGTTAAAAGTACACAGGACACATGTTTATGAGCCCTGACTAGTCCAGTAATGAGAAGCGTCTTTTTGTTTGTTTTTAAAGAAATGACATATCGGGACAAAAGTCTATGAGAACTTGATAAGACATTAATTGAAATGAAAATGCCAGGAAAATAAAGGTCTGTGAGAGACTGTATTACAGTGGAATTATTCAGTTTGCATTTACCAGTGAATAAATTATGAGGTTAATTTTGAACGTGGTGAATTGCCTAACATAAAAAGTCATGATTTACAAATGTGAACTTTCTGTGGTTCAAAAGATTAAGTTCTGTACTTCCTTTAATTACAGATTATGTCTACTTTGAGAATTCCTCCAGCAACCCATACCTAATCAGAAGGATAGAAGAACTCAACAAGGTATACACTGAGTGTTTTTGGTTCTAATATTATAAAATATTTGTCTTCTATTGAAGGGTAATTGGGTAAAGGGCATAAGAGGTGATTTTACTTTCAGACCCAGACTCTCTGAAAGTAGAGATTTCAGATTAGAGAATTATGTAGGACTCTGAATATTCGTTTTCTTTTTTTTTTTTTTTTGTGAGACAGAGTCTCACTCTATTGCCCAGGCTAGAGTGTCATGGTGTCAGCCTAGCCCACAGCAACCTTAAACTCCTGGGCTCAAGC
The DNA here is from genome assembly GCA_963574885.1 of Lepilemur ruficaudatus. Lineage (NCBI taxonomy): Eukaryota > Metazoa > Chordata > Mammalia > Primates > Lepilemuridae > Lepilemur > Lepilemur ruficaudatus. The sequence continues at coordinate 9,467 of CAUYRT010097973.1, forward strand.
AATCCTGCTGCTTCAGCCTCCCAAGTAGGTGGGACTATAGGCACGAGGTACCACGCCCAACTAATTTTTTTTTGTTTTTAGTTGCCTGGCTAATTTTTTTCTATTTTTAGTAGAGGTGGGGGTCTCACTCTTGGTCTCGAACTCCTGACCTAAAGCGATCCTCCTGCCGAGGCCTCTGAGAATGCTAGAGTTACAGGTTTGAGCCACCATGCCACAGGCACATGCTGCCATGGCAGGCTAATTTTAAAATTTTTTTGTAGAGATAGGGTCTCACTATGTTGCCCAAGCTGGTCTTGAACTCTTGGCCTCAAGCAATCTTGCTGCCTTGGCCTTCCAAAGTGTTGAATATTACAGGCATGAGCCATTGTGCCAGGCTGGGAATATAATATTGAAGGGAATTTGTAAAATTCTGGACCAAGCTAACTAATAAAAATATAGTTTTTGTATAATATAAAGTAGCTTTGTACCTTTGGTTCAAGTAAAATAAAACTTTTACGTTAAGTTTTGTCACAGATGATAGGTGACATAGGACAGCGAAGCATTGTGATTGCAGTAGATGAGCTTTTCCAGTGAAGACACTGGAAAGCAGACATAAATTACATGGACCATAGATTTTATAAGGATGCTCTGTTTTCTTCCAGACCACTCTGAGGGTTATTTGTGTGGTTTATGAGAATTCGTAGTGTTAAAATCTTTGTGGCTATCTATCTAGTACCTTCCCCTCAAGATGCCATCTGGTGACTGGTCCAGTTCTGAGTCCCAAGAAACCAAGGCCTAGTCTAGGTCATTTCTAGCTTAAAGAGGCTTGAGATCTTGGTTTGCTTCTTAGATACCCTAAGGACTTTGCATTTTAACACATTAACTGCCATGTGAGTTGTATTTAACTCATGCCAGTTTTGAGCCCCAGGCTTCATGAAGCATATGTTACTTACATGTGTCTTTATCTTGGAAACTGAGAGAATTATTTTTCAAGTTGCATATAACTCATACACAAAAAACAATAAAAAATAACAAATTTTTCATTAAATTAGAAAGGATTGGCCAGGTGGTGGCTGTAATCTTAGCACTCTGGGAGGCCGAAGCAGGAGGCTCAGGAGTTTCAGACCAGCCTTAGCAAAAGCAAGACTAGTCTGGGCAAGAGTGAGACCCCGTCTCTACTAAAAATAGAAATTAGCTGGACAACTAAAAATAGAAAAAAAATTAGCTGGGCATGGTGGTTCCCACCTGTGGTCCCAGTTATTCAGGAGGCCGAGGCGGGAGAATTGATTGAGCCCTGGAAGTTGAGGTTGCTGTGAGCTAAGCTGACAGCAATCTAGCCCGGGCAACAGAGTTAGACTCTGTCTCAAATAAATAAATAAATTAGAAAGCATTGTTTTGTTTTCAAAGTTTTTATTCTGTATTCATAATAGAACACTATGGCTCCAAGGAAAAAAAATTTTTTTTCTAGTGTGGCAGTCAATGTATTAAAAATACTCTGTAGTATTTGAGACCACCAAATAAAGAGTATAGCCTCAGGTTTTAGATCAGGCTGTGGGTAGGAACTGTTGGGGTGTGATTCTGATCTGCTTCTCTTTTTATGTTACTGATGTAAGGTATGAGAATTGAGGCAGCCCTAAACTGTTCACCATATCACTTTACTTAGAAAGTTAATTAGGATTCAAATAGAGATGTTTAGCTATGAGACCGCATGTTCTGTGGCTGTCACTGCCCCTGTGTGATCTCCACTCTTTCTTTGTTTCTTTCTTTTTTTTTTTTT
>CAUYRT010097974.1:0-38083 GCA_963574885.1 Lepilemur ruficaudatus
GTTTCCATGACTTTGTGTAGAGATGAGTGTTTCTGTTGGAGTTGATTTCTAATTTTATTCCACTGTGGTCTGAGAAGATGCCTGGTATAACTTCTATTTTTTAAAATTTGTTGAGACATGTTTTGTGCCTAGGATATGGTCAATCTTACAGAATGTCTCATGAGCTGATGAGAAAAATGAATGTTTGGTGGTTTTTGGGTAGAATTTTCTGTAAATGTCAGTCAGTCCCATTTGTTTCAGAGTTCTGTTTAAGTTTATTGTTTATTTGTTTATTTTGTGTTTGGGGGATCTGTCCTATCCTGTCTGAGGGGTGTTGAAGTCTCTGGCTATTATGGTGCTTCTGCTTATCATTTTGTTTAGATTAAATAGGATTTGTCTTATGAATCTGGGTGCACCTGAGTTAGGTACATCAATATTTAGATTTGTTATGTCTTCTTGATGAATTGTACTCTTTACTATTATATAATGACCACCTTTGTCTTTCATACTTTTTTATTGATTTGAAGGACTAAGTTATCTGAAATCAGACCTGCTATGCCAGCTTTCTTTTGGTTTCATTTGCATGGAATATTATTTTCCATCCCTTGACCTTGAGTCTAAATGAATCCTTCTGGGTTAGATGTGTTTCCTGAAACAGCAGATACTTGGCTTGTGTATATTTATCCATTAGATCAGCCTGTGTCTCTTTAGTGGGCAGTTCAAACCATTCATATTTAGTGAAATAATTGATAAGTGGGGCACATTTCTGTTCATCCTGTTGAGTTGAACTTTGTTGCTTTATTTTCTCTCTTGAGCCATTGTGGTATCTGGCCTTAGACCTTTAGCTTTTAGATGATTTTACCCTGGTTAGTGTCTATTGTGCTGATCCATGTGTAACATTGTTCTCAGAACTTCCTGGAGGGCAAGTCTTGTCTTGGTGAATTCCCTTAGTGTTTGCATGTCTGAGAAAGTATTCATTTCTCCTTCATATAATAAACTTAGTTTTATAGGATACAAAATTCTAGGCTAGGCATTATTCTGTTTGAGAAACTGAGAATGGGGCCTCAGTCCCTTCTGGCTTGTAAGGTCTCAGTTGAGACATCTGCAGTTAGTATGATGGATTTTCCTTTGTAGGTTACTTGCTGCTTCTGCCTTATAGATAGTAGGAGGGACTATTTCATGTTTATTTTGGCTAGTCTGATGACTATGTGTTGTGGTGTCTTGCTGTTTGTCACGAATCTCCCCGGAGTCCTTTGTGTGTCTTGTACCTGGATATCTAGATTTCTAGCAAGGCCAGGGAAAATTTCCTCCATTATTACCTCAAATATATTATCCAACCCTTGTCTATTTTCTTCTTCACCCTCAGGGATTCCTATGATTCTTATGTTAAACCTCTTCACATAATCCCACATACAATTATAAGCCTTGCTCTTTTTTCTTATTTCTCTGCTCTATCTCTGTGACTGACTTGTTTAATTGGAAAGTGTTGTTTTCAATCTCTGAGATTCTTTCTTCTGCTTAATACAGCCTATTTTTGAGGTTTTCCACTGAGTTTTGTAATTCCTTGAATAAATATTTTATTTCCAGAAGTTCTGTTTGATTTTTCTTTAATATTTCAATTTCTTTAGTGAATTTTTCATTCATTTCCTGGATTTTTTGTATGTGGTTTCTTTGTGTTGGGTGTCCATTTTATCTTGCATTTCATTGAGCTTTCTTACAATCCATGTTTGAAATTCTTCAACTGTCATTTCAGTGTTCTGATTTTGGTTGGTGTCCATTGCTAGAGAGCTGGTGTTCTTCTCTTTTTGGAGTGTCCTTTCTTTTAATTCTCCATATTTCTGAAGTTGTTTCACTGATTCCTTCTCATCTGGAGTAGCTGTTGCTTCTTATCTTTGGATTTTCATTTAGATGACATGCCCAGTTTAGTCTTTCAGCCAGTAAGTGGTGCTTGTGGATTAGAATTGACCACACCCTAAATGATGAGTCAGTAAATGCAATAAAAGCATATGCTAATTGACCTGTCTGTCAGTAGGTGGCACTTGCCAGGAGGAACAAGCTGCAATGTTGTGGGGTCCTGTGACCAGCTCCAGTTCCTATGGAGAAGCACTCTAGTGCCCCTAGAGGTGCCCCTAGGTGGTGGGTGGGGCCCTGGAACTTCCAGGTGTGTCCTTATTCTCCACCTCAGCAGAGGCAGATGGGGAGTGAGACCGGCCAGGGCTGGGTTGAGTGAGCCTGCCCTCAAGCTCCACAAATTCTTTTAGCAGAGGTCAAAGGTCTGTTCCCTGCCTCTGGGCAAAGCTGCCAGGGGGGTTCTGAAGTGGCCCCACTCAACCAGAAAGTCTGTATGTGGAGGTGGGGTTGTCTGAGACCCACAGTCTAGCAGTCTGGAGCAGGCCTTGTGTCTTTCCACTTTCCCCTACTCTGTGGTTTCTCCTGGGCCTTTACCTGCAGGGAGGACTTCAAGCCAGCTGAGCTCCCCCATGACTGAAATGTGGGCTGGGAGGTTCTCTGCTCAGGATCCCAGCTTGAGCTAGGAGCACTGCACTCTGACTGGAGGAGAGGTGCCCCTCAAGCCTCCTGCAGTTAGCACCCACTCTGATCTTCCTCTTAAGGCACACACACACCTCAGTAGACTCATTCATAAATATTCCCTTTGTGCCCCCAGGCAATGTGATTGAGACCTGGGTGTACGGGATCTGGCCTACAGCCATGTCCTCTGGCCTGGGCCCTGGAGATCAATCCCTGATCATGCCAGGAAGAAGAATGCTGGTCTAAAGTCATCCACACGGTGCCCAAGCTGATCGATGTCCCTCCACCTCAGGGTTTGCCTCACTTTGCTGGAGTCACTGGGCAAGCAGCACCAGGAAGGGCCAGGAGGTAGGGAGCTCACAGTCCCAAAAAGACTTTATTTTCTCCATTGTATTACCTTTGTTCCTTTGCCAATGATCAGTTGACTGTATTTATAGGAATCTATCTCTGGGATCTCTCTTTTGTGTATTGATCTATTGTCTATTATTTTACCAATACCACACTGTCGATTACTATAGTTTTATAGTAAGTCTTGAAGTTGGATAGTGTCTGTCCTTCAACTTTGTTCTTGTCCTTCAATATTGTTTTATGGTTCTTTTGCTTCTTAATATAAATTTTAAAATCAGTTTGTTGATATCCATACAACTTATTGAGATTTGATTGGGATTGCATTAGATCTATAGATTAAAGTGGAAAGAACTGACATTTTTTCAATATTGAGTCTTCTTACCCATGAATATTATCTATTTATCCATATATTTAGTTCTTTTTTGATTTCTTTCATCAAAATGTTGTGGTTTTATCATGTAGAACTTGTACATATTTTGTTGGGTTTATGCCTAAATATTTCCTTTTTTGTGGTGCTAATGTAATGGTTTTTCATTTCACTTATTAATTGCTAGTATATAGGAAAGCGATTCACTTTTATGTATTTTCTTTGTATCTTGGAACCTTGCTATAATCACTTATTAGTTCCTGGGATTTGTGTGTGTGTGTGTGTGTGTATGTGTGTGTGTTTACGTCTATTCTTTCAGATTTTCTGCATAGATGAACCTGCCATCTGCTAACAAATACAATAATACAATTTTACTTCTTTCCTAATCAGTATACCTTGAATTTCTTTTTCTTGTCTCATTACATTAGCTAGGACTTCCAGCATGATATTGAAAAAGAGTGGTGAGAAGGGTTATTCTTGCCTTGTTCCTGATCTTCATGGCAATGCTTTGGGTTTCTCAATGTTAAGTATAATGATAGCTGTAGGTTTTTTTGGTAGTCTTTCTTTATAAAGTTGAGGAAGATATCTTTTATTTTTAGTTTACTAAAAATTTTTATTATGAGTATGTTTTAAATTTTATCAAGTGCTTTTTCTGCTAATATTGATACGGTTGTATGATTTCTTCTTCTCTAGCTTTTTGGTGTGATAAGTTTTTAAAACCTTTTTGTTTTTGTTTTTTGTTTTTAAACTTCTATAAATTTATGGGGTACAAGTATCATTTTGTTACATGCATATATTGCATAATGGTAATATCAGGGATTTTAGGGTATCCATTTCCCAAATAATGTACATTTCACCTTTTAAGTAACCTTTCATCATACACCCCCTATCCCACTCCTTCACCTTTCTGAGTCTTGTCTATCATTTCACACTCTACATCCACATGTACACATTATTTATCTCCCATTTATAAGTGAGAACATATGGTATTTGCTTTTCTGTGTCTGACTTGTTTCACTTAATTTAACAACCTCCAATTCCATTCATGTTGATGCAAAAGACATGATTTCATTCTTTTCCATGGCAGAATAGTATTCTATTGTGTACATATATCATATTTTATTTAGCCAATCATCCACCAATGGACACTTAGGATGATTCCATTTAATTGCTATTGTGACTAGTGCTGCAATAAACATATGGGTGCAGGTATCTTTTTGATGTAATGATTTCTTTTCCTTTGGGTAGATACCCAGTGGTGGGATTGCTGGATTGAATGGTAGTTCTATTTTTAGTTCTTTGAGAAATCTCCATACTGTTTTCCACAGAGGCTGTACTAATTTACATTCCCACCAACAGTATATAAGAGTTCCTATTTCTCCACATCCTTCCCAATATCCATTATTTTTTTGGCTTTTTAATAATAGCTATTCTGACTTGAGTAAGATTCTACCTCATTTTGGTTTTAATTTGCATTTCTTTGATGATTAGTAATGTCGAGCATTTTGTTATATGTCTGTTGGCCATTTGTATGTCATCTTTTGAAAAATGTCTATTCATGTCCTTAGCCCACTTTTTAATGGGGTTATTTTTGTTGTTGTTAAGTTGTTTGAGTTCCTTATAAATTATGGATATCAATCCCCTGTCAGATGCATAGTTTGTAAATATTTTCTCCCATTCTAAAGGTTGTCTTTTCACTCTATTGATTATTTCTTTTGCTGTGTGGAAGCTTTGTAGTCTAATTTAGTCCCATTTATTTATTTTTGGTTTTATTGTTTGTGGTTTTAGTCACAAATTCTTTGCTTAGACCAATGTCAGAAGAGTTTTCCCTGGGTTTTCTTCTAATTCTTTTTTATAGTTTCAGGTTTTACATTTAAGTTTTTAATCATCCTGAGTTGATTTTTGTATATGGTGAGAGAGAGGGGTTCAATTTTATTTTTACACATACGACAATCTCATTTTCTGAGCACCATTTATTGAAAAGGGTTTTCCCCACAGTGTATGTTCTTACTGGCTCTGTCAAAGATCAGTTGGCTGTAAACATGTGGCTTTATTTCTGGGTTCTTTATTCCACACCATTGATCTATGTGTCTATTTTTATACTAGTACCATGCTGTTTTATGTTACTATAATATAATTTGAAGTCAGAAAATGTGATGCCTCCAGCTTTGGGAGTTTTTTTCCTTAGGATTGTATTGGCTATTTGGGCTGTTTTTAAAATTCTATATGAGTTTTAGGATAGTTTGTATCAGATGTCTTCAGTAGTTCTCCTTGTAGAGATCTTTTTCTTCCTTGGTTAAATATATTTCTAGGTTTTATTTGTTTGTTTGTTTGTTTTTGGTATCTAAGTGTGAATGCCTTCTTGATTTGGTTCTCAGCTAGATTGTTATTGGTGTATAAAAACACTACTGATTTTTGTATGTTGATTTTGTATCCTTCAACTTTAGTGAATTTATTTATCAAATCTAAGAGTTTCTTGATAGATTCTTTAGGGTTTTTCTAGATATAATATCATATCATCAGCAAACAGGGATAATTTGACTTTCTCTTTTCCAATTTGGATGTTTTGTGTTTCTTTCTCTTGCCTGATTGCTCTGTCTAGGACTTCCAGTACTATGTTGAATAGAAGTGATAAAAGTGGGTATCTTTGTCTTATTCCAGTCTTAGAGGGAATGCTTTCAGTATAATGTTTGCAATGGGTTTCTCATATGTGGTTTTTATTATTTTGAGGTATCTTCCTTCTATGCCTAGTGTGTTGATGGTTTTTATCATGAAGATATGATACATTTTATCAAATGTTTTTTCTGTGTCTTTTGAAATGATCATATGGTTTTTGTCTTTATTTCTGTTTATCTGATGTATCACATTTATTGATTTGTGTATTTTGAATAAGCCTTATATTCCCTGGTGTAAAACTCACTTGATTATGATGTATTATCTTTTTTTTATAACTTCTTTTTCCTTTTTTATTTTTTAAACGTCTCACTGGTAGACAAATGGTGTATTATCTTTCTGATTTGCTGTTGGATTTTGTTTGCTAGTACTTTCTTAAGAATTTTTGTGTCTATATTCATTTGGGAAATTGGTCAGTTGTTGTTGTTGTTGTTGTTGTTGTGTCCTTGTCTGGTTTTGGTATCAGGGTGACATTAGCCTTATAGAATGAGTTAGGAAGAGTTCCCTTTTCCTTGGTTTTTTGAAATAGTTTTCAGAGGAATTGGTATTAGTTCTTCTTGTACACTTGGTAGCATTAAGCTGTGAATATCTGGTTCTGAGCTATTCTTTCTTGGGTGTTTTTCTTATTACTGATTCCATCTTGCTACTCATTATTGGCCTGTTCAGGTTTTCTATTGCTTCCTGGTTCAATCTGGAGAGGTCGTATGTTTCCCGGACCTTTTCCATTTCCTCTAGGTTGTCTAGATTGTGAGTGTACAGTTGTTCATAACAGTCTCTGATGATCTTTTTTATTCTGTGGTATCAGTTGTAATGTCTCCTCTTCTATTGCTGTGTTTGTTTATTTGGATATTATCTCTTAGTTTCTTGGTTTGCCTGGCTAGTGGTTCATCCATTTTGTGTATCTTTTCAAGAACCAATTTTTTGTTTAACTGATCCTTTGTACTTTTCCTTTTTCAGTCTCTCTCTTATTCAGTTCTGCTCTGATCTTTCTTATTTCTTTTCTTCTGCTAACTTTGGGTTTGGTTTGTGCCTACTTGTCTAGTTTTTTGAGGTGTGACATTATGTTATTAATAGGTAATCTTTCTGCTTTTTCAATATAGGCACTTAATACTATAAATTTTCTTCTTAGCACTGCTATAAATTTCCCTCTAAGCATTACTTTCACTGAATTCCACATTTTCTGGTAAATTGTATTTTAATTTTCTTAGTTAAAATACTTTAAAATTTTCCTTGAGATTTCTTATTTGACCTATGTGTTATTTAGAAGTGTGGTGTTTAGTCTTCAAGTATTTTGGGATTTTCCAGTTATATTCCTGTTATTGATTTCTAGTTTAATTCCATTGTGGTCTGAGAGCAGACATTGTATGATTTCTGTTGCGTGGGTTTTATAGCACAGAATGTGGTTTATCTTGGTTAATATTATCCATATCCATGTGAGCTTAAGAGTAATGAATATTCTACTGTTGTTGGAAGAACTAGTCCATATGTGTCTCAGTTCTTTCTTTATCGTTCCTTCTTCTTCTTTTTTCTTTTTGCTAAAGATAACTCTTCTGGATACCCATCCTTGTCATGGGTGTGTAGTGCCACCTCCCTGTGGCTTTAATTTGCATTCCCCTAATGATTAATGATGTGTATCTTTTCATGGGCTTATATGCTATTTGTATCTTCTTTTTCTTTTTATTTGTTTTTATTTTTTTAATTCAGCTTTATTAAGATACAACAAAATACTCTTATTTTAATTGTAGAGTTTGAATTTTGACAAATATATACACTCATGTAACCACCAATACAATCAAGTTATAGAACTTTTTATCTCTTTATCTTTTATCTTTTTATCTCTGTAGTTTCATTTTTTAAATTATTTTATTTATTTATTTATTTCAGGATATTATGGAGGGTACAAACATTTTGGTTACATGTTATCTTTATTTTTCAGAGACAGGGTCTTGCTTTGTCACCCAGGTTGGAGTACAGTGGCAAGGTCATGGCTCACTGCAGCCTCCAAATCCTGGGCTCAAGCAATCCTTCTGCTTCAGCCTCCCAAGTAGCTGGGACTACAGGCATGCATGACTATGCCAAGCGAATTTTTAAATTTTTCATAGAGACGAGGTCTTGCTATGTTGCCCAGGCTGATCTCGAACTCCTGGCCTCAAGTGATCCTCCTGTCTTCGCCTCCCAAAATGCTGGGATTATAGGCATAACCCACCACACTATGCCCTATCTCTTCTTTTTTGAAGTGGTTGTTCAAATCCTTTTTCCTTTTTTACTGTTTTTTAAACTTCTATTATTGAGTTATAAATATTCATTCTATATTCAGAATAGAAGTCCTTCATCTGATGTGTGTTTTGCAAATATTTTCTCCTTGTCTGTGAATTGTCTTTTCATTTTCTTATCAATGTCTTTTGAAAAGCAGAGATTTTAATTTGTTCAAGTTCAAATTTATCAAATTGCTTATGGATTATGGTGTTATATTTATGAAATCTTTGCCAAAGCCAAGATCACAAAGATTCCCTCTTATGTTTTCTCTAAAGTTTTAGAGTTTTAGGTTTTATATTTGGATACCTGACCCATTTTAAGCTTGTCAGATACGGTGTGGGGCATGGACTGAGGTTCATGTTTTTGTACTTGGATTATTCCAGCACTATTTGTTGAAAAGACTATCTTTTCTCCACTGAATTACCTTAGCACATTTGTCAATTAACCATATAATGAGAAGCTATTTCTGGACTCTCTATTCTGTTCCATTGATGTATATGTCTATCCTTACACCAATAACACACTGTCTTGATTACTACAGTTGTAAAACAAGTCTATTAAAATCAGGTAGTGTGAGTTTCCTAGCATTTTTGTTCTTTTTCAAGATTGTTTTTGTCATAGTAGATTCTTTGCTTTTTGATGTAAATTTTAGAATCAGTTTGTCAATTTCTATAAAAAGGCAGCTGGCATTTGATTGGAATTATATTGGGTCTATAGATCAATCTGTGGAGAACTAACATCATAACACAATTAAATCTTCAAATTCATAAGCACATCATATTTCCATTAATTTGGGTTTCGTTTAATTTTTCTTCATTCAGCTGATAAGTTTGGAGGGAGTTATTATGTAGAAGTAGATAACCATAAACATCTGCTTTGCCTACTATTTTAAATCCAGAGATTAGAACAGTACCTAGAACATTTTCTGATGTATGGTTAATGCTCAATGGATATTATTTGAATAAGGAGACAAGATAAAACTTATTTGCTATTCTAGGAATGTGTTAATATTCACTCCAAAATATTGTTGAATAAAATTAACTGGTAAAAAAATAAGAAATACTTTTTGAGTACTTGGCACATTTGGCATTGCATACATGTTTATTAAAGGAAGAGGAAAGGTACAAAAATAATGTCATATTGGCTAGGTGATTTTGAATTTCTAAAGGGAAGAATAAAAGATTAGCAAGCATTTTGAGTCAGGATAAATGGTAAAATTTGGGTTAGACATATCCTTTGATCCAAGTTGAATAAACTAGGTATTTGTACATGCCTCCTTGTTGGTGTCTGGGGGCCCTATGTCATTGGGTAAATGTCTACACTCCAGAGCAAAGCAATTCATCTCTTGTGGTCTAACAGTGGCCAGTTCTGTAAATCTTCTCTGGGCAAAGACCATTGCAATAGGTCAGGATTCACCTCATAGAGGCCACTGTTCATAACACTCCTCTTCAGACTATCTGGAGGCTACCATAGTGCTCCATCAAAACATCTGGGAAAATGCAGAATGGTGCCGTTGCGAAGGCAGTAAGGTAAATAGAAAGAACGCAGACTCTGAGATTATGCGAACTTGCATCTGAGTGCTGGCTGCACCACTTACTATAATATGACCTTGGACAAGTCATTTATTATCTCTGAATCTCAACTCTCTTAACTGTGAAGTGGGGAAAATGATACCCACCTTGAGGATTGCTCTAGGGCTTAAACGAAATAATATGTGAAAAATGCTTGGAACACAGTAGCCACTCAATAAATGATAATTATTATTCTATAAAACTCTGGCTACAGCATTCTAGTAAATTTATGCTTAAAGTTCCAAGAATGCTCTGTTGAAGTAAGTAGTCTTTACATCATTAGGGTTTCTTAGGTTGTTGATTAAAAGCCTGGTTAAATTATGATGTCTTCTGAAAACGGACCTTGATTAAAGGTCCTGAACACAACCTGAACAAAACTCCTGAACACAACAGTGATAATAAGCAACTACTCAACCCAGAAAACCGCGCACACACTCTCCCGATCCTCCGCAACCCCCCAAACAACAGCAGCGGTGCGCGTCTCCAGACTTGACACTCAGCAACTTTTCTTTAGTGAGGTCTATAAACAAATTTTACTCCCCTCTTAAATTTTAGTGTCTTTGTTTTTCTGCAGTGCCGTATGGCACTTTTTACTTCATTCCTGGAAGCACCGCCATTAAATGCTGAAGATGGATGGATGCCGTGAGCGTGCTACCAGCTTGAAACTCTGTCCACTTCGCCTGTGAATGCTGAGCTGCAGACACCGCCTTCTTTGGGCGTCAGAGCCTGGTGCGGGAGTGTATTAAGGTGGGGCGAGTCTGGCAACGAGTTAGCGAGCTCTTTCTGAGTGAATCCTTTCCTCCAGAGGGGAAAGATGGATGCTGGCACATTTAAGAGTGTTTTCTGAACCACTCTTAGCAGTCCTGGGAGTAGATTTACAAAGAGACATATGCTCTCTGTATTTGACTAAACACAGACAGGCACTAAAATATGGTGTGCTCACAAGCTGTTTACAGGTACTGAATTTTAAATAACTGGCACTCTTGGGCATCTATTCAAAGAGGGATCCAAGCTCTTAATACCATAATCTTCTTATTGTAACACACGGATGAAAGAAGATTCTCAGTAAATGCTTGTGGAAGGAATAGGGGAGGGGGAGGGAGAGGCAGGGGAAGGAAAGAAGAAAGGGAGGAAGGAAGGGATGAGGGCAAAAAAGATAAAGAAAGAAACAAAGACAAATCATTAAACAGCACAGTGGAGACTATAATATCTGGTCCTTTTAAAAGAAAATGTCTTTATTTTTTCTCTCTTTAAAACACATTTGCAGTAATTTCAACTACTAGGCTTAACAGGTCCAAAGGATGACCCTAATTAGTTAATTGATTTCAAAGTGATGAATGATATAGTGCTAAGAATAAACTCACCCCCTGCTAGCACCAGTTAAGAACTCTTGCAGTCACCCCACTGCACTGTAGACAAAGCTCTCTCTCCTCTCTGTCTGGAAACAAACTTTACTCGTTGGCATAACCCACTGAAGACAAGAGTCCGTGAACCAACAGCAGGAACCGAGCATCCGCTGAGAGTTGAATCTGGTGTAGGATTCTGAACCCGATAAGACAGAAAACGCCCTTCAGAGGACTTGTGCTCAGAGAAGCAAGTGGACATCTGCACGCCTCTCCTCCTGTGGTTCTAGCGCTCTCCTCTTCTGGGCAACTGCTTTGCTTCCCGCCTCCCACCTCTAACCATGTGGTTATGGGGAGGTTACTCATCACACGTCCCTGCCAAGGCATGCCAATCATAGATAGCACTTCCGCAGGAACTTTTGGATTGGAAGAGAAGAGCAGATGTGAGCTCAGAGAAAAGCAGAGACTTTGTTCCAGTCTGGTAGAGAGAGCCACGTGCAGTAAGTGAGGCAGAGTGATCAGATGCAGAGACCGGGAGCCCATGTTAATTGATTCAGGAATAATTATAAGATAATGCAGAAACCAGGTGTATTCATTTCCTGTTGCTGCTGTAGCAAAGTAAGACACCTTAGTGGCTTAAAACAGCCTTAAAATAATACCAATGTATTATCTTAGAGTTCAGAAGGTCAGAGGTCTGCGATGGGTCTCACAGGCTAAAATCAAGGTGCCAGCAGAGCTGTGCTCCTCCCGGAGGCTCTGGGAGGGGGGGCTTGTTTCTTTGCCCGTCCCAGCTTCTAGAGGTTGCCTGCATTCCTTGGCTTGTGCTCCCTTCCATCTTCTGAGTACAACCCCCAGCCTCTGTTCCTGTTGTCACATCTCCTCTCTCTGAAATTCCTGCCTCCCTTTTATATGGACCCTCGTAATTAATTGGGCTCACAGACATAATCCAGGATAACCTCCCCATCTCCAGGTTGATGGGCACTTTTAATTCCATCTACAATCTTAATTTCCCCTGCTGTGCAACATATGTATTCACAGGTCCTGGGGATTGCCATGTAGACATCTCTGTGTGGTCATTGTTCTATCACACCAGGGAACAAGGATAGAGCCTGAGCTAATATCCTCCAGGTTTCAGAGGTGCAGAGAAGGGAATGCAGAGCTTAAGGTGGCCTCAACCAAGCAGGGCTTCCAAGGCTGAAGGTATGATTTATTCACAGATCAACTCATGCTTACTCCAAATGATCGTACTTTTTTCTCCTACATGTGCACATTCTAAAATGTGCAGGCTTTTGTTGTTCAGTTCCCCGGGCTGCAGAATCTTTCACATTTACACTCATTTCAAACAGTAAGACACTTCTCTCTGTCTCTTCTTTCCTGGCACCCCAAAACCTCATGATTCCTCCATCTGCTGACATGTTCTGCGGCCAGGCCTGAAATTCCCTGTGACCCTGAGCTGTCTTTGCTCTGGGCCTGGTGCTCACAAGCTCCTGAGTTACTTAGGCCTCATTTCCCTCCAAACAGTGATCGCTCTGCCTTTCCTAAGTACAGGTTGCAGCAAACCTGAGACCCGCAAGGCTTAGGTTGACTCTGTCTGCTTTCCTTCTCTTCTGTGTTAACCTGGTATCCTCAGCCTGCAGCTGTCAGTCTGTTCCTAACAGGTTTGTCTTGCTCCAAATGGTTTTCAAAATCTTATGTTCCCTAACTCGTTGTACACAAGTTTCGTTGACGAGAAGAGCTCTTTCCAACAGTAATTGCCAAGGGTTCTCCATCCTTTTGTACCTGTTCTGTTATGCTTTCTTCCTCTCAAATTTTGTGTCCTTTTTAATAGTTTTCTGGTGGTTTTTGTGTGTGTGTCCTGAGTAGCTGGATGAGTGGGGAAAGGAAAAGCAGCTTATCTCAGCGCACCCTACCCCCGCCCCGCCAAGACTATTAAGCACTCAACACAGCACTGAAAAGAAAGCAGAGACCTACTTATTGGGTACAGAGGATGCTTAAAGCACATAATAGCTAAGATTTTTAAGTGCTTATGCCAGACACCATGCTAAGTGCTTTATGTATATTATTTCTTTTAAACTTTCAACATTAACCTCATTCGACAGACAAGGAAACTGAGGCACAAAGAGGTTAAATAATTTGCCTAATGTCACAGAGTTATAAAGTGATTCAACTGAGATTCAAGTTCAGGCAGCCTCCCATGCGCTTAACTACCCCTCTCCCATCCCCGAGAGGAGGTGAGGGAGGCGCTGGTGGTCCATGCCACACGTGGCTCTGTGCTCCTAGTAAGATACTCTGAGTCCAGGTGCTCTTCCTAGGGGTGCATGGGTTTGAGGTATTGGCAACATTGTCTACTGTCCTTGGTGCACGGTTTGGCTTGAGCTGGACCCCTCCTAGGGATGCTTGTTTTGGGGAAAATTAAGAGGTTGATTGGGTATCACGGCATCATCTGCGCAGCAGAGGGAGAGCATCAGAACGGCTGACGCCTGCGGCTGGTCTTCTTACACTGTTTCACCGCATCCAGCAGAAGCAAGGAGCAGCTCTTCAGCCAGCCCTCCCTCCCATCGGAGGTGGGAGCTTGGGTCTCATGCCTTATTTACTTTGAAGACCCACTCTGTAGAAATAAATGTAAGCCAAATAATTATTGCCGTTACATTTTTATTTTGCTTAGGGAGACAAAATTCATTAACATCCGCATTAGTTTTCTAGGGCTGCTGTGACAAATAACCACAAACTGGGTGGCTTAAAACAACAGAAATTTATTGTCTCAAAGTTCTGGAGGCCAGAAGTTCAAAATTAGTGTTAACAGCGTTGGTTTCTTTTGAAGTCTCTTGGGGAGAATCTCTTCCAGGCCCCTTTCCTGGCTCCTGGTGGCTGCCGGCAATCCTCGGTGTTCTGTGGTTTGAGATGCTTCGATCTCTGCTTCCTTTGTCACATGCTGCCCCCGCCCCCTGTGTCTGTGTGTCTGCACATGGTCTTCACGTAAGGACGCCAGTTATTAGATTTAGGGCCCGCCCTAATCCAGCATATCCTCATCTTGACTAATTACATCTGTGAAGGCCGTATGCCAAGTAAGGTCACATTCTCGTGTTCCAGGGGAATATGAGTTGGGGGTGTCACTGTTCAACCTGTTCGATATCAAGAATAAGACATTTTTTAGGTCAGCAATAACTAATAAAAATTGTTTCTTGTGTTTTTCTATTGTACTCCTTGACTCTGCATAATGAGCCTTCTCCTTTTCCTATCTCCAAGGGTGAGATAATTTCAACTAGAACTGCTAAAGGAAATCCTTAAATATTCCTCTTAAAAGTTGAGTGTACAGTAAGTTTCCCTGGGTAGCTTCTCCGCCTGTCTTCCTCTGGTACCATGTCCTTTTCTTCTTCATTGGGATTATTTTGTAATAACATAGCCAGAATTCTTTTAAAAATATTTTATATGATCTACACTCTCTTACAATCTCCGTCTAAGAGACTGGAAATATCTCCCCCACTCTTCTTCCCTTTCTGCCCTTCCGAGGTCCAGCGCAGACCCCGCGTGGCTGCACCCCTGCCCTGCTGTCCCGGTGCTGAGATGCTCAGCTCCTTCTCCCAGGGTGGCCTGACTTCTACATCTCCAGCTGGGCAGGAGTTTTTTATACTGCTCAGAATTCAGACCTGAAGGACAATTCCTCTCCTGTGTTCTTAACCTTTTAGATAGAACATCATCAGCAAGGAAAGTCAAGAATTAGCCAAAGAAATTTGTGTCAGAAACCTCAAATGTGTGCATGCCCTTTTGGTCTGGGAATCCCACTGTAGGAATTCAGTCTAAGAAAACAGTTAAAGCTATACACAGAGAACTGGCCATGAGAATGCTCACTGGAGCGCTGTTTGGAAGGGCAACATACTGCAAACACTACACATAAGTAAGAATAGTAGTTTTGTTAAGTACATTATGGTTCTTCCATGGCATGGGCTGTTATGTAGATACTAAAATGTAGTTGAAGGAGAATATTTGTTTACCTGAAATGGTACTCATAAAGTAGCTTAAGTTTAAAAAGTAGATTAAACACCGTATGATAATATGATCCTGCTTTAAAATAAAACTTAAGAGAGAATATATTTGAGTAGAGGAAGCACGAAAAAAAAGCTTACAGTGATTATCTCTGGATGGTGAGGTCACTATTATCCTTTGAGTTTGCCTATGTTTTCTATGAAAAGAATTGTTATCATTGAGTAGTAACTTAGAAAGGACATTGAAAAAGAATGAAAGAACGTTTCTAAAATGCCGACTCTCTGTGATAAAGTCGTCTTGCATATGAGAAAACCGTGACTTCAGTGGAAGCGCAAGGTGGCGCGGCAGCCCCGTCCTTCCCTGATGTCCTTGCCTTCATCCCACGCCAACCCAGCTGCAGAACTTGACACGTGGTCTTGCGACAAACACGCTAACAAATCTTTCTAGAAATTTCTCCTCAGTACAGATCTTGCCTGCATTTCCACTGCCTCCCTCTGCACCCCCATCCCACTGCTCCCTGAAGATTTCTCTCTCTTCTGTTAAGCAGAGTAATTCAGCCTGGAGTCTTACCTCCAAACTCTAACTGCTGAGTGGACTTTCTCCCTCTGACTCCTAACCCTGCCATTTACTGTGTGACCCCAAGCAAAATATCAATCTTTCTCAGCCTCAATTTTTTCCTCTGTAAAATGGGAGTGAGGATTGCACATTGGTGTGAGGATTACATGAACCAGCTCATATAACATGCCTAGCGTAGCCCTTCCCACGTGGCAAGCACTGGTAAACGTCAGCCTTCACGGTGCTTTGTTCTCCTCTCTCAGGACACCAGAGCCAGCTCTTATGTGACCATTCTTTTTGTCTCCGAGTCCCAGCAGAGTTTCCAAAAGCTGAGAATTGCACAGCAGCTGCCATGGCTCCTATAACCTGAGTGGAGGAAGCGAGCCCCTGTGTAAGATGGATAAGGGATTGCGACTCTGGCTTTGATAGCGTAGTCTTCCACCCTCTGTAGGCCACATAAGAAGAGGCTGTGATGTGGAAAAGGTGGGAGAAGCAGTGTCTGGAGCAGGAACATCAGCTGAGAGGTCTCATCTGCTCACCCCTCACTCAGGCCAACTAAGGCACTTCAGAAGGCACCACTTGGTAGCATGGCACACGTCTCCTAGAGTTGGGCTAACACAGGACCTGGCCCTTGACTTGTGCAGAGGAGTCTCTAAAGGAGAGCCTGTGTCCCTACAGCTGAGAGGAGAGTAGGCTGCACTGGTGTCAACTGAAGACTGATGAGCTTCATAAATCTGGAAGGAGAGCTTTATTTTTCACAAGGAGTTGCAGCCTGCAGGTGGCCATCCTGCATGCTGGGAAGCATGGCCCCGGCGGAAGCCAAGAGCAAGCACTTCGAGGGAAGGGTGAAAGGAGCAGGGGTTTGTGCTAAGTTGGGTGACCAAATATAAACATTTGACGAGCTATATTTGTGAGAGGAGAAACACACACGTGCACAGCTAAGCTTCGTGCCCTTTCATGGGTTGCGTGTACCAAAAATAATGGCATTAGTGTGATCCAAGGGTGGGATTTTCTGCCCTCCGACATCAAAAGGCGAAGCAGAGGACATGAAAATGCTGACCGCACACCCTCTGTGGGCTGGCCAGGACCACCCATGGTCAGGGGTCTCTCGTCAGGAAGGAAGGCTGGTCAGCTGTGTCGAAACTGCGAAGGAGAGGGGATCATTAGGTGGCTGGTTGAAATTAGCGGTGGAGCAAGTCTCTCTAAAGCACTGGCTCCTGTTCAGCCTGCGGGGAGGAAAGCCTAGTGGCAGTTGTCACGGGAGAGGGTAGAACAAGGCGTGTCTCACCTCCCATCCCATCATGGCAGGGAACTCACTTTTTAAGGTTTCTCTGGGGTCCCCTTGGCCAACAGGGGGTTTGTTCAGTTGGTTGAGGGACTTAGGATTTGTTTCTACTTCTCAACTGGTTGAAGGCTTACTTTCAGTAGGTTGGGGCTAAGGGGTGGGTTTTTGGGGAAGCAGATGTTACCCTTTGCAAGGAAACTAGCTGATGTCATCTTAAAAGGGTCTGTCCAGGAAGCTTCCTGGAAGGGTATAAGGACCCTAGAAGAAGGATCTATTAGTTTCCTGGAGTTGCTTTAACAAATGCCACTTACTTAATGACTTAGAGCAACCCAAATTTACTTTCTGACATTTCTGGAGGTCAGAAGTCTGAAATGAGTCCACCGGGCTGTGTTACTTTTGGAGGCTCCAGGGGAGAATCCATTTCCTTGTCTTTCTAGCTTCTAGAGGCTACCTGCATTCCCTGGCTCATGGCCCCTTCCTCTGCCTGCAAAGCCATCGGTGTGGCGTCTTTTCTGCTTTCTGACCTCTGCTTTTGTTTTCACATCTCTCTGACTGTGACTACCCTGCTTCCCTCTTATTGGAACTCTTCTGATAACATTGGGCCCACCCAGATAATTCAGGATGATGATCCCCCACCTCAAGATCCTTAACTCAATCATGTCTGCGGAGTCCCTGCTGCTGTGTTACATGACACACGTTCACAGGTTCTCGGGAGTGTTAGAACTTGGACATATTTTGGAGACGTTATTATTGAGCTTACCACAGTGAACTACTGGAAATCAGTGTGGGCTGAGGCATGACCGGCCGGCTCGGGGGGAGGCATTGCCTAAACCAAAGGAGAGGGATCCACAGCAGACCCCTCAAAGAGAGAGTGGCCTGGGGGAGAGCACCTGTCTCCACGACCTGCAATTTGGCCATTCTGAGGGCACCAAGGCCAGGTGATGACAACAGTGAGACACACAAAGACAGAGTAAGTAATGTTCCCTCCCTCTGGACACGTTTCTGGAAGAGACAGAGGTTTCATCCGGCAAGCAGGGGAAGCAGGGCACTAGATGGTGGTTTGTAATTATGAAAACAGAACGGATTTTGTGACTGAAAAAGCCCAGAAAACTACAGGACACATATGCTATTTTATCTTGAGCCGGAAAAGAATGAGTAGGAGTCCACAGAGAGATTCTGAAGCAAGAGAGGCATGCAGTAAAGCTGGCTTTTACTCAGCTGCGGCTCGTTTGATAAGCAGGTTACATCCAGGTGATGGCTCTTAGCGTCACCACTGACCCAGAAGCCCCCTGAAGGCCAGAAACGGCTCTGTCATCCTTCTCCCCGCCACGCCTGAGCCCCAGGCCTGTCTGACTCAAGGAACCGGCTGTAGGAGATGGCCAGGAAGTACACGCTACTGGGAGGCACAAACCAAGTCTGTTTGCAGTTCTCTTCTGTGATGCCAAGACTGACTCCATGAGCAAGTCATGCCTGCGGAAGCCACTAAGCAAAGCGCTGTAGACAGATGTTCACAGACATAGGTGATCGTGAGATGGGGAGATTTCAGTTTGTGCCGGGTCATGTGGGCTTTTGAATCCAGGATCAACACAGCCTGGCTGCTGACCTCAGCTCTTGCCAGGTCTGCCTGTGTCAGAAATAGTCTGCACCGTGGGTGGCTAGTGACCCATTCTGGCTTGTCACTCGTGGGCACAGTGATGATGCCTTGAATTAATTTACACAATGAACCAAGGGGCGCGTGTATCCACCACTCTGCAGTTTGTTTGCGTTTGTCCGCATTGACGAAGCTGCCGTCAGCAGCCTTGGGAGGCTGGAGAGGTTAATGGTGAAAAACGCAGGGTCTACAGGCAGGCCCACCTGGATTTAAACTCTGTTGTGTCCACTTAATGCCCGTGTGACCTTGGGCAAGTTAACACCTCTACTGGAGCCTCAGTTTCCTCTTCTGTTAAATGGAGACAATAAGATAATGCCTATGAAGTGCTTAATACAATATCTGGCCCACAGCAAATACTCGCAATAGGTAAGCCACTATTATTACTCTCACCGGGCTAGTGAAAAGTGTCCTGGCCCGTGAGTCTGGAGACTTGGGACTCAGGTTTAATAGCTAGTTGTGTGAAAATAATAGTTCACATTCTTCAAGAACTTAAAATGTGTCAGGCATCTTGCTAAGCGTTAGCATCAGTGATCTCGTGTAAGCTTCATAACCATCCTGAGAGGAGGGGACCTCACGAATCGGATTTTGTAGGTGGAGGAGCTGATGCACAAAGAGGCAAGAGCCTTCCTGGAGTTCCGAGGCTGGCAGTGGGTCCAGGGCCTGAGTTCCTAATCACGTGCAGACCCGGCCCAGGGCCTTCCCTCAGTGGTCACAGTGCTTGCTTTTGGTTTTCTGGGCCATTGCAATATTTTAAAGTGTATTTTAAGGTCTGAACGACTAATATTTTTGTGGCTATGACACTTGCTTTTGTATTTTAAAATTTACTTTCTTACTTGGGAGACTGACACAAGAGGATTGATGAGGCCAAGAGTTTGAGACCAGCCTGGGCACCATAGTGAGACCCCATCTCTAAAAAGTAAACAAACCAACAAACTACTTTCTGAATAATGTATAACTCGAGACAAAGTTGGAGAAATATACACTGTCCTGATATTTAAAATTGATCTCCCATGGCGTCCGGGTAAAGTCTGAGGTCACTGGAGAGGCCTACCTACTTCTCTGACCTCACCTCCTACCTCTATCCCCTTTGCCAGCTTTGCTGGAGCTGTCTGACCTTGCTTGTCCTCAAACATATGGAAACGCTTCCACCTCAGGGCCTTTGCACTGGCTGTTCCCTCTTCCTGGAACACTCTTCCTCCAGAGGCTTGCACAGCAGCCTCCCTCTCCCTCACTATCTTCAAATCTTTGCTCAAATAGCATTTTGTCAGTGAGGCCTACCGTTGAGCACCTGATTTAAAATTGCAACCTGCTCTCCCCATTCTTCTACCTCCTCACCACATACTCCGTCAGTGCCGTGTGTAGCACCTTCCAAGATGCTATACAATATATTTATTTACTATGTTTTTTATTATGTCCCCTACCTGCCTGCCATTTAAATGTATGCTTTACGAAAATGTGCCTGTTTTGTCCACTGGTATGCTTAGGTCAGTGCCTGGCACACAGTAGGCATCCAATAAATAATGATTTAATGAATTATTAAGTAAAAATGACTTTCTAATCACACTTTCCTCCTGTTTGAAATTCTTCAAAATGAGACGTCTGGTTTTTGGTCTGGCATGTAAGAAGCTTGGAAGTCACCACTTTGTCCTAACAACGAGGGAAAAGCTGAACAAACCGAACATCAACAAGTCTTTTCAGATCCATGAAAGAAGCGAGAGCGCAGGGAAAGCCACTGTTCCCCAAGTTGGAGAGACCAACAGGCAACAGGGAGAATCACAACCCTTCAGAGCAGGAGCCTCCGAGGGTAGCAGTGCCAGGGCCGGGAGAGCCAAGCTGCGCCTGAGACACTGCTGGGCTCAGTGTGGGCAAGTCTGAGATAAAAGCTTCAGGGCACCAGGACACTGCGTCCCCCAAGTTTTTTGTGAATTTTGTCTCCTGGAGCTGGAGAATTCTACCATTTCTCATGGGGAATATCAGAGAAAAAATCCCCTCCTGCCTTTTGGCAGATGGAGGGAAAAAGAACAATTTTGAAATATGCGAGAGCATTCTGTTCTGGATAAAGTCTGCCTCAGGAAGAACTGTTTGACCAGAGCCTACTCTGCTGGGGGTTTATCAGAGCCTAACTGACCCCGGGGAGGGCAAGACCCGCCCCAGCCCATGCAAGCCGTCCTACCCAACCTGGCAGGGGACTGAGAGACACTTGTGAAGTTCCTATCCAGGGGCACAGGCTCGCTGAAAGACAGAGCCCAACCACAGGCCCACAGGACGCCAGAGCATCCTCACCCCACAGTGCCGGAGGCTGATCGGCAGCGCTTCCTTTCCCCACGCACGTCATTCTTAGCTATCAAGGAAAAATTACAAGATATACTAAAAGGGAAAAAAAAGGACATTTTGAAGAGACAGAACAAGCATCAGAACCGAACTCAGATATGGCAGGAATGTGCTGGAATTATCAGATCAGGAATGTGACACAACTGTGATTAATGTTCTAAGGACTCTTATGAGTAAAGTAGATAGCATGCAAAAACAGCTGGGCAACATGAGCAGAGAGACGAAAGTTCTAAAAACAAATGAAAAAGAAGTGGTAGAGATCAAACCGCTGTTAACAGAAGGGAGAGTGCCTTCCGCGGGCTTGCTGGGTAGACAAGCCGTGACTGAGGAAAGAGTCTCTGAACCTGAGACTCTCTCAATGCAAAACTCCCAAACTGAACAGCAAAGAGAAAAAAGACTACAATATTAATAAAACAGAACAAAAATATCCAAGAACTATGGGACAAAGTGTAAATATGTATAATGGAAATAGGAGAAGAAGACGATAGAGAGAAAGGAAGAGAAGAAATATTTGAAACAATAATTACTGAGATTTTTCCTCAAATTAATATCAGGTACCAAATCACAGATCCAGGATGCTCAGAGAATACCAACCTGCATAAACGCAAAAAACCAAAAACAAGCAAAAAACCCCCAAACACCTATTTGAACACCTATATTATGTTCAAACTACAGAAAATACAAGA
This sequence comes from Lepilemur ruficaudatus, assembly GCA_963574885.1. Lineage (NCBI taxonomy): Eukaryota > Metazoa > Chordata > Mammalia > Primates > Lepilemuridae > Lepilemur > Lepilemur ruficaudatus. Next base: position 21,559 of record CAUYRT010097974.1, read on the forward strand.
TGAAGAGAAAAAATAACACGCTATCTGATTCAAATGATGCTAGCGAGCGAGATGGCAGATGAGTGGATCCTTGTCCTCAACCTCACACAAAAATGACACAGTCCACTATACACAGAAGAGGGTAGCTGGGCGGGAGCCCCAGAGTACAGGTGGGGGCTTCAGTGACACAAAGGAGTGCAAAGACTGGGGATGGCTGCAGAGAAGGGTAGGAAGCATTCTGCCTATGTTGCCCCATCTTCCAGGCTGGTGTGGCACCATGATGAATCCTTTTAGCTCTGAGCTCCCCCTGGGAAGGTAAAGGAAAGTGGGGGACCTCAGTAGCCTTTGCCACTGGAGATTCCAGCAGCCCTCACTACCACCACAGAAAACTCCCAGGTCTTCACTGATGTGGATCCCACCTGTCACAATTGTCTGGAGTCAGAGTCACTGTGATCCCTGTAGCTGGAGCTACCAAGTGCCACCCCTGCCCCATCAGAGTCACCACTCCCACACAGAGCACCGGTGAGGTTATGCACATCTGCATTCAGGGACAAGCACCCTCTATGAAGTATAGGCCCATGCGCTTGTCCTGATGCCTGCAGGTGGCACCATACTTGTGCCATGGGAATGGGCATTCTTTGCAGCTGATCATGTGAGATCACAGGATCAGGGCCCACTGCAGCTGCATATGTATGCCCCTAGGATCAGGCAACCAAAACAGCTACACCTGCCATCCACCTGACCTGGCCCTGTTAGCCTGCCACAGCACATGCATTCATGCACCCACTGGACCAGGAACCTTTTGCAGCAAGCATGTGCATTCATGTGCCCATCAAGCCCAATCCCCAGTCCCTAGGACAGCACCCTTGTGAGCCCCCAGAGTAGGCATCTTTGCACATCTTTGGATCTGGATCTGGACCTGGGGCCACCACACACCTCAACCTGCTGGTGTCCTTGCATCCATCCATGGGAGAAAGTATTTCCCTACCTAGGCCAGTCCATGAAGTTTGGAAAGGATGTTTGCTTCCTCAAATGCAAAGACAATGCAAGGTTGCAAGGAATGTGAAAAATGAGGAAAAGATGACACCACTAAAGGAACAAAATAAGCCTCCAATAACTGACCCAAAAGACATGGAGATCTACAATTGTTGAACAAAGAATTTAATTATAATTGTTTTAAAGAAGTTCAATGAACTACAAGAAAACAAAGACAACTATATGACATCAGAAAAACAACATATGAACAAAACAAGAAATTCAACAAAGAAATAGAAAAATTGAAAAACAAAAAACAAACAGAATTTTGGGAACTGAAGAATACAATGACCAAAATAAAAAATACAATGGAGAGCTTCAACAGCAAACTCAATCAAGCAGAATAAAGAATAAGTGAACACAAAGACAGATAATTTGAAATTATCCAGATAGAAGGAAAAAAAGAATGAAAAGAGTGAAGAAAACGTATGGAACTTATGGGACAGCAACAAGTGGAAAAATATACACATTATGAAAATTTAAGAAGGAAAAGATAGAAAGGAAAGGATAGAAACAATAGCTGAAAATTGCCCAAATCTTGGGAGAGAAATTGACATTCAGATTTACAAAGCTCAAAAGTCCCAAATAGAATCAACACATAAAAGATTACACTGACATCCATTGTAATCAAATGGTCAAAAGTCAATGATGAAAAGAGAATTTTAAAGTACCAAGAGAAAAGTGACATGCCACATATAAAGGAACCTCCATAAGCCTATTGGTGGTTTTTTCAGTAGAAATTTCCCAGGCCAGAATAGGGTGGCATGATATATTCAAAGTGCTGGAAAAAAACCCACCAACCAAGAATTCTATACCTGACAAAATTATATTTTAAAAAGGAAGGGGAGATAAAGTCTTCCTCAGACAAACAAAAACTGAGGCAGTTGGTCACTACTAGAACTGTCTTACAAGAAATGCTTTGAAGCTGTGGCCCCCAATCCCTCGCCTGGGCCTGTTAGGAACTGGGCCACACAGCAGGAGGTGAGTGGAGGGCAAGCGAAGGAAGCTTCATCTGTATTTGCAGCCACTCCCCATCTCTCACATAGGCTCTGCCTCCTGTCAGATCAGCAGCCACATTAGATTCTCACAGGAGCGCAAACACTACTGTAAACTGCTCACGTGAGGGATCTAGGTTGCACGCTCCTTATGAGAATTTAATGCCCAGTGGTCTGAGGTGGAGCTGAGGGGGTGATGCTAGTGCTGGGGAGTGGCTGCAAATACAGATTATCATTAGCAGAGAGGTTTGACTGCACAATAAATGTAATGCACTTGAATCTTCCTGAAACCATTCCCTCCTCCAGTCAGTGGAAAAATTGTCTTCCATGAAATTGGTCCCTGATGCCAAAAAGTTGGGGACCACTGCTTTAAGGGGATTCTTCAAATTTAAATATTAATAAAACATGCTAAATAACAGCATGAAAGTATATGAAAATGTAAATCTCATGGGTAAATGTAAATGTATAATGAAATACAGAATAGCATGGCAATGGTGGCATTACACCTATTAGGATGGCTATTATCAAAAATACAAAAGATAACAAGTATTCACATGAATGTGGAGAAAAGAGGATCCTTGTGCATTATCATTGGGAATGTAAATTGGTATACCTATTACGAAAACAGTATAAGGTTTCCACAAAAACTAAAAATAAAACTACCATATGATCTTGCAATCCCATTTCTGGCCATATATCCAAAAAATGAAATTAATGTCTCAAAAAAGATGTATGCATTTCTATGTTCATTGCAGCATTATTCACAGCAGTCAAAACATGGAAACAACTTAAATGACTTTTGATAGATGGATAAAGCAATGCTACCCACACAAACACACATGCACACACACACACACATAAAATGGAATATTATTAAGCCTTAAAAAAGAAGGGAATCCTATCATTTGCAACAACATGGATGAAATTGGAGGACATTATGCTAAATGAAATAAGCCAGACACAGAAAGACAACTACTGCATGATCTCACTCATGTGTGGAATCTAAAAAAGTCAAATTTATAGAAGTAGAGAGTAGAATGGTGGTTTCTAGCAGAGAAATTGAGGGAAATGAGAGATGTTGGTCTAAGGTCACAAAGTTTCAGTTAAGCAGGATGAATAAGTGCTAGTGATCTAATGCATAGCATCGTGACTACAGTTGATAATACTGTATTGCATATTGTATACTTGGAATTTGCTAAGAGAATAGATCTTCTGTTTTCTCACAACACACATACACACACACAAAGTTAACTATGTGAGGTGATGGATACATTAATTATTAATTGCTTGACTGTAGTAATCACTTCACAATGTATATGTATATCAAAATGTCACATTGTATACATTATACATACACAATTTTTATTAAAAAAGGAAAAAAAGGGCTGGGCACGGTGGCTCACGCCTGTAATCCTAGTACTCTGGGAGGCTGAGGTGGGCGGATCACTCAAGGTCAGGAGTTCGAAACCAGCCTGAGCAAGAGTGAGACCCTGTCTCCATTAAAAATAGAAAGAAATTAATTGGCCAACTAAGAATATAAATATAAAAAAAAATTAGCCGGGCATGGTGGCACATGCCTGTAGTCCCAGCTACTCGGGAGGCTGAGGCAGAAGGATCACCTGAGCCCAGGAGTTTGAGGTTGCTGTGAGTTAGGCTGACGCCACGGCACTCTAGCCAGGGCAACAGAGTGAGACGCTGTCTCAAAAAAAAAAAAAAAAAAGAGGAAAAAAAGTCTAGAAACAAAGAAAAAATCCCGAAAGAAGGCAGAGAAAAAAAAATCTTACCTGTGGAAGAACTAAAAGAAGAATTATACCCTACTTCTCCTCAGAAACCATGTAGGCAAGATAAGTAGAAAGAAATCTTTAAAGTGTTGAGTGAAAAAACTCCATCAGCCTCAAATTTTGTACCTGGAAAAATTAGCCTTCAAAGGTAAAGGAGAAATAAAGATTTTTTTTTTCTGAGAGAATTCAGGAAATTTGTGGTCAGTGTCAAAAGAAGTTCTCTAGAGAGAAGGAAAAATACATAGGTCAGAAATTCAGATCTGCATAAAGAAAGGAAGAGCATAAGAAAAAGACAAGTGAAGGTAAAATGAAAACTTTTAATTTCATATTCTTAATTGATCTAACAAATCAATTTTGTTAGTTTTGTTCAAAACAATAATAGCAACTACGTAGTCAATTAGTATATTTACATATACATATATATGTATTTATGTATGCTTATATTTAACTGAAATTAATGGCAACAATAATGTCAGGGATGGGAGGAAGAAATTAGGATTATTTTCTTACTGTAAGATACTCACACTATCCATGAAGCAATATAGTGTTATTTGAAACTTGAATTAGTTGTAAGTGTATATTGTAAGCTCTAGGACAGCCACTAAACAACTAAAAAGATAAACATAACTAATATGTTAAGAAAGATAAAACAATGGAGTCATATAAAATGCTCAATTAAAACCACAAAAGTCAGAAAAATAACAGAAGATAAAAATAGGAACAGAGAACAAGGGCAACAAATAGAAAATAGTGACAAATACGGTAGCATAGTAAGCCAGCTGCATGACTAATCCGTTTGAATGTCAATGGTCTAAATGTGCCTATTACAAGATAGTGCTTGCCAGAGTGGATTAAAAAACAACACACAATCATATGGTGTCTACAAGTAAACCCTAAATGTGTCTTTACATTGATATTTACATATGCTTATACATATCTAAATATATTCATACATTTATGTATATAAACACATGTAGATTAAAAGTAAATGAATGGAGAAAGATATACCATGCTAACACTAATCTAAAGAAAACAGGAGTTGCTATTCTAATTTCAGGTGGAGCAGACTTCTGAGTAAAGAATATTATCAGGGATAAAGAGAGGCATTATAGAAGGATAAAGGGTCAATTTTCCAAGAAGACATAACAATTTTTACTGTGCGTGCATGTAAAAACAGAGCATCAAAATACATGAGGCAAAAACTTACAGAACTGCAAGGGGAAATAGATGAATCCACTATTATAGTTGGAGACTTCAACACCCTTCTATCAGAAATGGACAAATCTAGCATGCAGAAAATCAGTAAAGACACACTTGACCTCAACAGCAGCGTCAGTCAACCTGATATAATTGACATCCATAGACTAATTCAATCAACAAATGGCAAAACACACGTTATTCTCAAGCTCAAATGGAACATTCATCATGATAGACCATATTCTCAGTCATAAAATCTAACATGTTTTTGAAAATAGAAATCATACAGTGTCTATTGTCAGACCACAATTGAATTAAACTAGAAATCCATAACAGAAAAATAGCTCAAAAATTCTAAAATACCTAGAGATGAGCAAAACACTTCTAAATAAAACACAGATCAAAGAAGAAATCTCAAGAGAAATTTAAGAAACATTTTGAACTAACTGAAAATAAAAACACAACTTAACAATTTTTTTGGGATTCTGCAAAAACAGTTCTTAGAGGGAAATTCATAACATTGAACACATTATATAAGAAAAAAAATCTAGAATCAATAATCTCAGCTTTCACATGAGGAAAGCAGAAAAAGAATAACAAATTAAATCCAAAGTAAGCAGAAGAAAGGAAATAAAAATTAGAGCAGAAATCAATGAAATTAAAAATTGGATATCAATAGAAAATATGAGCAAAACCAAAAGCTAGGTCTTTGAAAAGATAAATAAAAGTAGTAAGCCTCTAGCCAGACTAAGAAAGAAAAAGAGGACAGAACTTACTGATCCTAAATGAAAGAGGAGACATCACTATAGATCCCAGGAACACTAAAATAAAAGAAGGCTATGAATAATTCCATGCCCACAAATTTGATAATCTTGATGAAATGAACCAATTCCTTGAAAGACAAAATTCACACAAGAAAAAATAGGCAATCTGAATAGTCCTATATGCAATATAGGAATTGAATCAATAATTAATAACCTTCTAAACAGGAAGCAGCAGACCCATATGGGCTGACTGGTAAATTCTACTTAACTTTATGGAAATAATTTTTACTAATCCTCTACAGTCCCTTTCAGAAGACAGAAGCAAAGGGAATACTCCGTAGTTAATTCTATGAGACTAGCATTACCCTAACACCAAAAGACATGAGTAAAAAAACTTCTGACCAATATCTCTCATAAACATATACAAAAATCATCCACAAAATATTAGCAAATTGAGCACAACAATGTATAAAGAGATTTATACACCAAGACCAAGCAGAATTTATCCCTGGTGTGCAGCCAGGCTAGTTCAGTACTGGAAAATCAATTAATGCTATCCATCACATAAACAAGCTATTTAATAAATAGGGAAATCATATCTCACATCAATAGATGTGGAAAAAGTATTTGACAAATCCAACATTCATAGTAAAAATTCACAGTCAACTAGGAATATGGGGGAACTTCCTCAACTTCGCAAAGAACATCTACAAAAACCCGAGCTAACATCAATAATGTTGAGAAACTAAGATCCAGAACAAGGCAAGAATATCCTTCATCACCACTCCTTTTCACCATTGTTCTAGAAGTCCTTGCTAATGCAATAAGATAAGAAAAGGAGATAAAGTATATACTGATTGAGAAGGAAGAAATAAAACTGTCTTTGCTCACAGGTGATTTGATCTTCCAGGTTGAAAATCTGAATGAATAGACACACAAAAACCCTCTTGCAACAAGTAAGTGATTATGGCAAGGTTGCAGGATACAAGGATAATATACAAGTCAGTTACTTTCCTATATACTAGCAATGAACAAGTGGAATTTGAAATTAAAAACATTTACATTAGCATCACAAAAAATTAAATACTTAGGTACAAAGAGAATATGTGCAAGGTTTATATGAGAAAAACTGCAAAACTCTGATACAAGAAATCAAAAAACTAAAAATATGGATGGATACTCTATGCTCATGGATAATAAGACTCAACATTGTCAAGACATCAGTTCTTCCCACCTTGATCTATAGATTCAGATGAATTCAATTAAAAATGCCTGAAAGTTTTTCTGTGGATACCAACAAATGTATTTTAAAGTTTATATGAGACCAAAAGATCCAGACGTGACTTCAAGACTTACCATAAAACCACAGTAATCAAGACAGTGTGGTGATATTGGCAAAAGAATAGAGAAATAGATCAATGGGATGAAATAGAGAGCCCAGAGATAGACTTCCATGAACATAATCAACAGCTCTTTGACAAAGAGAATGGAGAAAAGAAAGTCTTTCCAACAAATGGTACTGGAAAAATTGGACATACAAATCTAGACACAGATTTTGCACCCTTCACATAAATTAACTTAGAATGGATCACAGACCTAAATGTCAAACACAAAACTATAAATCTCGCAGGAGATAATATGGGAAAATATCCAGATCCCCTTGGGTTTGGCAATGACTTTTTAAATGCAACACCAAAGGCATAATCCATGAAAGAAAGAATTGATAAGCTGGACTTTATTAACATTAAACTTTTCTGCTTTGTAAAAGATACTGTCAGGAGAATGAAAAGATAAGCCACAGACTTGGAGAAAATATTTGCACAAGACATACCTGATAAAGGACTGTTATGCAAAATATACAAAGAACTCTTAAAACATGACAATAAGAAAATAAACATCTCCATTAAAAAATGAGCCACAGACCTTAACAGACAACCCATCAAAGTGGATATACGTGTGGTAAGCAAACATGCGAAAAGATGTTCCACATAGTATGTCATCAGAGAGAAGAAAGCTGAAACAAGGAGATACTACGACGTAACGATTAGAATGGCCCAAATCCAGAACATTACACAACCAAATGCTGGTGAGGGTGCAGAGCAAAAGGAACTCTCATTCATTGCTGGTGGGATGTCAAATGGTACATCCACTTTGGAAGACATTTCGACAGTTTCATACAAAACTACAAGTACTCTGACCATGCAGTCCAGCAATTATGCTTCTCAGTATTCAGTCAAACGGGTGTAAGATGCATGGTCACACAAAACCTGCATGAGAGTGCTTAGAGCAGCTTTACTCAGAACTGGAAGCCACCACCATGTTCTTCAGTGGTGAACAGATAAGCCGTGGTAGCGCTAGGCAATGAGATATTATTCAGCACTGAAAAGAAATGAGGCATTGAGCCACAGAAAGGCACAGAGGAAACTTAAATGCATATTACTTAGTGAAAAGGCCAATATGAAAAGTCTACAATACTGTATGATTCCAACTATATGACATTCCAGAAAAAGCAAAACTATGGAGACAGTAAAAAGATAAGCGGCTTCCCCGAGTTGTGGGCGGGGGGAGGGGTGAAGAGGTGGAGCGTAGAGAATTTTGGGGGCAGTGAAAACACTGCGTGTGATACTGCACTGGTGGATGCGTATTGCTACACAGTTGTCCAAACCCACAGAATGTACACCAATAGCAGATCCTAATATATATCATGGACTGCAGGTGACAGTGACGTATCAATGTAGGTTCATTATCTTAATCTCTTGGGCTATTGTAACAAATTATTTAATATCTTAGACTGGGTAACTTATAAACAATAGAAATTTATGGCCTATAGTTCTGGAAGCTAGAAAGTCCAAGATCAAGGTGCTGGCACATTCAGTGTCCGGCTAGGGCTTATTCCTCGTAGATGGACACCTTACATGTGTCCTCACAGGGTGAAAGGACAGCAGGCTCTCTCAAGTCTCTTTCATAAAGGTGCTAATCCCACGGTTGAGGGCAGAGCCTTTATGATCTAACACTTCTCAGAGTCCCTACCTCTGAATACTGTCACCACGGGGGTTAGGTTTTTACATGGGAATTTTGGGGGGACATTGTGAACTAAAATAAAATTTTAAGGCTCACCCCCCCACCTGCTGACTGAATGGACCCCCTCGTGGCCAAAGGAATATCCTAAAACTAAATTGTCTGCCAGGAGGAGGGAGGTCAGACATGCCTCATCATGCCCCCCTCCCTTCTTGGGGACATCCTTTGTAACCCATTAACAGGTCTAAGGGTATGCAAGACAAATCTACACATCCTTAATTTATACAACAAATCTATGTCCGGGGGCATATCTCTGATAACAGCTCTTTATGTTGAAACATTCCAAACCTTTAGACAAAGCTTCATGTCTTTAACCAATTATAAGCCAAAGAATCTTTAAACTCACCTATGACCTGTAAGTCTCTCCCCCCACCCCCTTGGAGATGGCCTACCTTTTGGGGCCAAACCTATGTATGCCTCCAACGTATTGATTTATGACTTTACCTGTAACCCTTGTCTCCCTGAAATGTATAAAACCAAACTGTAACCTAACCACCTCGAGTCCAGTTGCTCAAGGCTTCTTGAGCGTGGCTCCGGGTCATGGTCCTCAAATTTGGCTCAGAGTAAATCTCTTTAAAATTATTTTACAGAGTTTGGCTTTTTTTTTTCCATTAACAACACAAACATTCAGATCATAGCATTCTGCCCTTGGGCTCCCAAAATTCATTTCCTTCTCACATGTAAAATATATTCATTCCATCCCCAAAGTTTTAACTCATTTCAACATCAACTTTAAAGTCTCATCTAAATATCAGCTTGTTTAACACATGGATGAGACTCAAGGTGTGAGCCATCCATCAGGTGGCAAAGCCCCCTCCACTTGTGAACCTGTAAAGTCAAATGAATTATGTGTTTCTGGGATACAATACAATACAATACAATACAATACAATACAATACAATAGTGGGATAGGAACAGGAATGGCATTCCCATTTCAAAAGGGAGAAATAGGAAAGGAGAAAGGGGTAACTTGTCCCAAGTAAGTCCCAGACCCAAAGGGCAAACATTATTCAGTCTTAAGGCTGGAAAAAAATCTTTGACTTGACCTTCTGCCTTCTGGACATACTGGAGTGGGGGTTGGGCCCACAAGGCTCCAGGCAGCCTGCCCCTATGGCTTTGCTGGACACAGTGCACACATCAACTCTCAAGAGTTGGAGTCCGTGCCTGTGGCTCTCCCAGGCTGCAGTGGCATGCTGGTGGCTCTACAGTTCTAGAGTTCTGAGGACAGACCTGTCCCCACAGCTCTACTGGGCAGTGCCCTGGTGGGAGCTCTCAGTGGCAGTCCTGCTCCTGTGGCAGTTTTTGCCTAGGCCCTGAGGCTTTTGGGGGCATTCTTTGGAACCTAGGTAAAGGTAGATTCGTGGAGTGCCTCCACAGTTTGTGCACTCTGCGTGCCAGTGAAGATGGCATTGCAGGCACACTGCCAAGTTTATCAGCTGTGCCCTCCAGGGGGTGGCCTGCACCTGGGGCTGCCAAGGATTGCTGCACCGGGAGGATTGCTGCATTCAGGGAGCAAAGCCTTGACACTGTTCTATTCCCCAGGCCCTGGCATTTTGGGCCTGTGATAGGTGAAGCAGCCTGGCGAGGTATCCAGAAGGCCTTCAGAGTCATTCTCCACTGTCTTGCTGAGTAGCACCTGGCTTCCTTCCGTGGATCCCTTCCAATCTCCTTATCAAACGCAAACAATGGCTTGGCCACTCCCTTGGTATTCTCCTTAAATATGCCTTTTCTCTCTTTCCAAAATGGCCAGACAGAATTTTTCAATTTTTTAAGTTCTGCTTCCCTTTTGCTTATAAATTTCATCCTGATGGGGAGAATGGGGATGTGAGGGGAAGGAGGGGGAGAGGGAGCTCCAGGCTGGGCTCCTTTCTTCTTTAGGACTGGGTGCCCCTCCCTTCCCTCCTTCTCCCTGCAGTCAGCTCTACTCTTTCAGGGTCTGGGTCACCAATCCTCCTTCTCTGGTCACCCTCCCTGGAGAAACCCAATGTGATGGACGGAGAGGTAGTGGCTCTTGGCTCTGATTCCTTTCAAGGGACAGCACCTGATGGCCAAGTGTACAAAGAGGCAGTGACCATCTGTAATTCCGTTCCTGCACTACAGTGCTGACTTCCTTTCCCTCGGCCTCAGTTTCCCCACCTGAGAAATGAGATGGGTGGATTTTATTGTCTCTTCTGACTTTACCTTACTATGATTTCAGGATTTGACTCCAAAGCCCTCTCTACACAAGGCAGCCCCTCTTTCTCTGGCTGGTCTTCCACACTGGCTCTTGTCAAGGGCAGGAGTACAGTTGTCCCTAGTCTCTCACTGACCTGCCCCTCAGGCTGTCTGCACCCAGAGGGGAGGCAGGCACTGGTTGGAGCCAGGAGTGTTCACAGGCAGGTACTCACATCCACACACACTCCTCCCACTAAATTATTGCTAAGTTAATGGAAGAAAAGAATCAGTCAGAAGACTGATTTAGGTGAAATAGTCGTCCCCTAGCCAAGATGCTTGGTAGGCTAAAATGTTTAATTTCCCCTGGATCTTGTATAGAAACAGATCTGAGCCTGGTGGTAGGGAGCCCAAGGGAAGGGGCTAAAGCCAGAGAGTTCAATCCCGGATCTCTACAAATTAGCAGTGGACCTAGAGCACGGTCCTTAACCTCCTGAACCTCAGTTTCCCCAATTGTGAAACAAGCATAACACTATCTCATGAGCGGACACTATTAATAAATGGTGTGTGAGACTAGCTATGTGCTAGCGCGTAAGACATGCTCCATAAATGAGGATTATGTTAGTTTTATTCGTGAGTCCTATTCATTCACTTACTGAACGCACATTTGCCAAGCGCCGATTCACTGTCGGGAGGCTGCTTCGCACTGCGCGGCAGTAGTGACCTTCGGAGACCTGGCTCCTGCCTTGGGGAGAGCACAGTCTTGATGACCTCCGTGTTGAGCGACTGTACACAAGGTCCCAGTCAGTCCTTTAACAACCGATGAGCTAGCAGTACCACTGTCCCCCAAATTAGAGACCAAGTGGGCTCAGAGAGGGCCCAGAGCCCACCCAGGGGCACAGAGCGGGGCGAGGGCGGGAGGGGAGAATTCCCAGTCGTGGCTGTCCTCTGGCCCAGGAAGGGTGGGCGCGGGGATGGGGTGGGGACCGCGTGCACGCCTTTCCTCTCCTTCCCGCGAGTCCCCGTTTGCACGCCTGGGAGCGCGCTCCCTTCCCAGCCCCCTCCCCCGCGCCCACCGGCTGGGCCCGGAAGCCGGCGCCGGCCTCCCCGCGGCTCCCGCAGGCGCCCCGGGGCGGGCCGAGCACGTCTCGGCGTGCACCAGGCTCGGGACATGCTCGCCGACGGACTCGGTCGATTTAGACACTCAGCCCTAATTGCCAGGCGCTCGGCCGCGGCACCCGCGCGGGGCAGATGTGCCTCGGCGCCGCGCAGCCCAATTGCTCCCACTTACGGGGGCCCCGGGCCGGCGGGGAGCGCGCGGGCCCGGCCGCCAGGAAACGCCGCTGTCATCAATCAGAGGCCGCCAGGCGGCCGGTCGATGGCCACCCAGGTCCCCGCCTCCGGATCAATCGGCCGCCGAGCTCCGGCCCGGCCGCCCGCCGGAGACGGATCGATGTGTCTCGGGCCGGGGCGCGCGGGGACACCGGCCTTCACGGGGCGCCGCGCGCTGCCGGAGCAGACGCCTGGCACGCACCCTCCCCGGGCCGCTCGGCCCAGCTCTGCCCCAGCCCGGGCGGCAGGTGCGCCGGGAGGCCAGGGCAGCCCTAGGCCCGTGATGGAGGTGCGGGCCGGGAAGGGCCCCTACCGCAAGGACGAGCGCTCTCGAGGCCCCCTTCCCTTCTCATCCTCGCCTGGCCTCACTGCTTCTGTCCGCTCGCTCCCGCCCTCTCTTCTCTTCCCTCTCGGGTTATCTGTCGTCTCTCGTGCTCTCCCGCCCCTGCTCCACTCCGTCTTCTACCACCCTCTTTCCCTTCCCCATCTCTCAGCTCTCTTCTCCACCTGCCCTCCCTGTCCTGCCTTCCCCTCTCCTTTCTGTTGTCTCCGTGCCCTCCACACCTCCTAGAGGCCTCTTCCTTCGCCCTAGTCCTCTCCGCCTGCCACTGTTTCTGAGCTTCCCCCTCCCCTTGCCCCCCCTTTCCTCTTTCTCTCCCATCTTGTCCTGTCGCTTCCTGATTCTGACTGTGGCCAACCTCCCAGGCAGAGCTGCTGGTCCCAGGCGCTGGGTAATTGCTTACTAGAGGGTGGGAAGACTCTCAACCCTTCAAATAGAATCAGGATAATGTCAGCGGAATTAAATTCAGGCTCTCTAATTACCGGTCCGTTCACTACTGATGTTTTCATTTGAGCTCGTGTTGAATGAGTCTTTGTCAGGGAAAATCAGTAACAGCGAGTCTGCAGGCAGCCAGAGAAATTCAAAGAACACAAAGGTGAGGAGAGAGCTTCTTTTTAGATCCCCCAAACCTTGACAAATCACCCTTGTGGCTGCCTACACACCCCTCGCACCCTTGCCCTCTGAATGCTCTTTCTTCATAAGCTCATAAAAAGGAAGGATTCTTCAAAAGTGCTGATGGGTACAAGGACAGCTGCTCACACTGCCTACCTGAGAAACCACACCCCACTCTAGGCACGATCACCTTCCAAAGTGTTCTGTCTGCTCTCATCAGCCAAACGATGTCTTGCTATTAAATACAACGGAGATTTTTCTACTAGCCATTGATTCAGGCTGTTCAAACCCCCATCTCCAAATATGTCCCCACTTAAAAACTCAGAGCACTTAGCTAAAGCTGCCTTTCTCTTTCTCATAGAGTTGGAGTAGCTTCAGGCTCTTCCTGTCTTAGACCAAGCTGTTCCCTTAACTGCAAACCTTTCAGCTTTTGCACAGCTGGGAAGGATGCCTGGCCTAACCTACAGGGGCCTCTCCTGTGTTCAGCCCAGAAATGCCTGGCTGCTTCCTTACCCTGCCCTGGGTTATTTCTGTCTTTGCTGAAAAAAAAAAAAAGTTAAAAACAAGAACCACAACATTAGTGGTTAAAACAACAGGTGAAAGGACAGGAGCCAGCACCTTTCTCCTTTCCACCTACTTGGCCCCCATTTTTAGTGCCCGTTGAACTTGAGGGCTTTTACAATTCATGTGTGATGGTGGGGCAAGACAGCCGTCTGGCCGCTGCCTCACTTTTACAAAAGGGCCTCAAAATTAGACTTTTGATATAGTCTTCTGACAAGATTAGACACACACAAGCCCTGCAGTAAATTCATAGAACAACTTAGTGTGCTTATAGGAAGGCCTCTCTTCTGTAAGACACTTTGCTGCCAATGGCCAGAAAATTGTCATGAAAACCAGACAAATCAACAATAGCTATGAGGACAGCAGTGCCCCTGGAGGCTTCGCTCACAGTCACGGAGACACACCTACGGGACTGAAAAATTATGTTCCTCTCTCAAGTGTAAATGTGTGTATCATTAAGGGAGCACACAGCTTCTAGTGCTCTAAGAATTCATGTCTTAAATCAACGCTGTATTTATTTTGTGATTAGCACTATTACACTGTGTTAGTTTCTTCATCTGAAAATATTTGTTTGTGGAAAGTATATTAAACATATCTCATAAGTTTTGGAACCATCTTTTGACATTTATTCATTTATACTAGAATGCTCGCAAAATAAACTTAATCTGGCCTTTTCTGACCGCTCAGGTTCCTGGAGCCATTTCTTATTTGGGGGAAGCCCAGCATCCACTCCCTTTGGTATTTCCTTTGGAGAACCATTTTGTCCCAACTCTTGGCCCATTGAGTTGTGGTAGAGGCAGGCCTGGACCCAGATGGCCAGTCAGAGCATCAGACTTCCCTTAAGATAGGCACGCGATCACATTTTCCTAGGGAGACTGAATTTCAGAACTTTATGTTGCTGTGATTTCAGAACTGCTTTTCTGTTGCAACTGCTATGGACTTGGGCTCCCGGCAGCACTTTGCCACCGTGAAGTGAACTGGCTGCCAACGGTCGGACACGGCAGTAAGAGCTGGAGAGGGAGCGGGAACAGTCGCTCATAGTCCACTGTGGATGGAAGCCTGGGCCTTAAGCCAGGGTGAGTTGTCTTTCCGGCCTGAATCGCGGTGCTGGAAGGAGCTTTAGCAGTCCAAGTCCAACAGATATGGAAATCAAGGTCTAGAGACCGGGAAGCTAGCAAGAGCCACAGCCAACCTGAGAATCCGGGCTCCATGTCTGCAGGAAGTCCTGCAGACTGATGTCCACAGTGGAGAAAAAGGAATCCAGAAAAAAATGAAATTCAGACTTCTAATTAAACTCAGCAAACATTTCTGAGCAGTTCTTGTATTCATACAGATAAGTGGTAAGACTATACGGAAAGCCAAATGTGTGCTGTGCAGGCACCACGCTAGGCATTGTGGGTGCAGTGGTGCGCAAAAGAGACCGAGGTGTAAGAGCTCATGGGACGCTACGAAAGGTTGTGCAGGTTCTACACTGCCCAACTCTGTGAGGGTCAATAGACCCTGATGTGAAAGGCACACTCCAGCATTGCGCAGTGCACAACACCGTGGCAGCTCAACAAATAGCTATGCCTAACGTGGACCCTGGTCCCGTGTATGGGACGCGGAAGGAACGAGACAGTGCCTGTGCCCCGTGGAAGTCCGCCTTGTCACAGGCCGTCTGTCCGTGCGGTCCACTGGCAGGGACAGCCCTTCGTGAGGTCTAACTCCCTGACTTCAAACACAATGAGAAGAATCCAGGGCCACACGAGGAGACGCTCGCCATGTCCTGCTTAATGCCAAGCTTTCTTAATGCTTCTCCGTGACTGGGAAGAGGGGCATGGCGAGCGTGCAAGCCCGAGGGGAAATGATGAGAGAAAAATGCTGCGGCCAATTAGCCGAAATGTTACAGTCGGTGCCTCCCCAGCCTGATGGGCTCGTTAAGCCCCAGAGCTCTCTGACAGGTTTGGGTTGTAGTTAAGAGCAGACACGGACCCTCTGCCTTGCGCATGGGGCCAGTCGCGTGCTTCTGGGTGTGCGGCTCTGCCTGTCTCTCGTGGCTCCCCGGTGCTCTCCCCATCTGCCCCCTCAAGGCTCTGTGGCTTGTGCTGACCATTACACCCTGAAGTCTTTCCCAAATACCAATGATTTCCCTGCATGCACAGATTGTATCTTCCCTTTGAAAGTTTAATCTGAATGCGCAATGTTCAGTTGCCAAGGGCTGTGAACTAATTTCTCTTGTCATTGCCACATGGTGAAAATGTCATCATTAGTGAGGCGGGAGATTCTAAAGAACTGGGAGAAAGGGAGAAGGGGGTGGGCAGGAGGGTCTCAGACCCTTCCAGAGACGCCTAAATGCCACAGCAATTAGAGAGCCAGGGCCCAGTGAGGAGAGCTGCCGTGCGGGGAGTCCAGGTGTGGGCGGCACCAAGGAGGTGCCCGCAGGGGCCCTGACCGCTTGGCCGTGGCTCTCTGGGCAGAGTGGAGCTTGCTTGGTCAGCGTGTCCCGGGGACAGGCAGCGAGAGTCCTGTGTGACCTCTGTAACGAGAAACATTCTTGAACAGTGGTTCTGCCTTTTGCAAAATCACAGTTCACTCTGTGACCTGGTGTGGCTTATGTAAAGGTCCTTGCGAGAGTGACTCCTTGCAACGCAGCAGGGATACTTTGCGGATTGCCTGCTGCCTGCTACTGGCCAGTTAGAACTCAGCCAGTAGCCCGTGTGC
>CAUYRT010097976.1:0-12604 GCA_963574885.1 Lepilemur ruficaudatus
TAGTAGAGACGGGGTCTCGCTCTTGCTCAGGCTGGTTTCGAACTCCTGACCTTGAGCAATCCGCCTGCCTCGGCCTCCCAAAGTGCTAGGATTACAGGCATGAGCCACCGCGCCCAGCCACCCTGTTTTATTTTTACAGAAGAGCTTGCAACTGTTGGCAGTTTTCTTCAGATGTTTACTATTATTCATCCCTGATAGTATCCCCTCCACTTTTCTTTTTTCTCTTTTTTTTTTGAGACAGGGTCTTGCTCTGTTGCCTGGTCTAGAGTGCAGCAGCATCATCACAGCTCACTGCAACATCAAAGTCCTAGGCTCAAGGAATCCTACCTCAGTCACCTGAGTAGCTGAGACTATAGGTGTGTGCCACCACACCCAGCTAGTTTTTTTCTATTTTTTGTAGAGATGGGGTCTTGCTATATTGCCCAGGCTGGTCTCAAACTCCTGACTTCAAGAGATACTCCTGTCTGAGCCTCCCACAGTGCTAGTTACAGGCGTGAACCACTGTGCCCAGCCTTCCGCTTCACTCTTGACTTTGAAATCAGATCCCTCCTTTACAATGCCCTGGTGAGTGAAGAAAGAGGCCCAGAGATGCAGCCCAGTCCCTCACGTCCCCCAACCACTTCAGCCCACTCTCCAAAGACCCAACCGAATGCCTCACCTCATAATAGGAATGCCTTCACGATGAGCCTGATAAAAGAGGGTGTACCAGAAGGGCAGCAGGGAATACCGCTGGCCCAACGCATCTCGGATTATGTCACGGTGCTGAGATGGTAACAGCCACGGCTCTCGTCGCCCAGTGTCCAAGTGGGCATGTGCTCGGAAGAATGGCTGATAGGCACCCATCTGGTACCAGCGTACAAGCAGCTCTGGCTCTGGGTTTTTGAAGAAGCCACCCACATCCGCTGGGAGAGGGGAGGGAGAAAGCAGGTTGGAAAAGAGATGCTGCCTGAGGAGCTTCCCAGGGCGTCCACCGTGGACTCTCAGCTCTTTGCTCATGCCTAGGTCCTGTGCCCTCTACTCTGTCCCTCTCCCACCAAACCAAGATCCCAAATTCCTCCCCCACTTACCTCCACAGAAGGAAAGTCCCACTAGCCCCAAGCTGAGACACATAGGGATAGAGATTTTCAAATGGTCCCACTCGGCAGTGTTGTCCCCTGTCCACACGGCTCCTGAGGAAGACAAGGGAGTGGGAGCTTGCACACAGTGAAAGGACTTGGCCTTCTATATAGCTGACCTCTCTGACCGGCCACATCTATTCTGGGCCCCTGAGGGCCCTGATAAAGATGGCAGAATTCATAAGAACACTTGAACGGGGACTAGACCTCCCACTCCTGGCTTCCCTTAAAGTGCACAGCTGGGAAGGTGCAGTGTGCAACTCTCAGAAGACAGCTGCATAGAAAGATCCCTCAGAGAGCCAGGCCCAGGCCCATGGGTCTTATAATCTGGCATTCACACCATTCTGCCATTCTGCCACAGCTCCATTCTCCAGATCTTACCAAAGCGCTGGGAGCCAGCAAAGAAAGCCCTGCTCAAGACAAAGGGGCGTTCTATGCCCCCAGAGCGCAGTATCAACCCATCAGCCGTTGCCATGTGCTGGGTGGGGAAAAGAGAGAAGAGGAAGAGTGAGGAGCAAAAGCCAGCTGTCATCTGCAAGTTCCCTGGGCCTCAGTCTCTGGGCCCTGTTTTCCCTCTTTCCACCAACTCTCCTGGCTCATTTCCTTACCACATAGAGGCCATAGATGTTATGCACGTCCCGATGCTCCCAACCCCCATAATGCTGGGCATCCTTGAGCATGGTGACCTCAGGACCATTGAACACAGAAGGTTCGTTCATGTCATTCCAGACATAGAGGTTGGGAGCTGAGCCCTGGGAACACAGGCAGAAAACGGGGCCAGAAAGACAGAGGGGAGGAAGAATACGATGTTAGAGCAGAAAGCTCCTAGAAATCTAGAAAGATGCACTTTTCAGGGCCCTACCAGGATCACCAAGGCCTCCCAGCACATTACAGGCAACGAACCAAAGCAGGGTTGCAAGCAGAGAAGGACTGATTCAGGGCAACAGGGTGGGAAAGACAGATACAGGTCAAGGGGCAAGGCCTTCTCTACCTCATAATTGTCATAGCTGAACATGTTTGCCCACCAGGCCCTCATGGTGGGATTGGTGAAGTCGGGGTAACCAGCTGAGCCTGGAAGAGGTTAAAGGTGGCTGTAAACCCTCTAAGGGGTGACAGAGCCACCATTCTATATCCCTGGCCTCCCAATCGCCTCTCCCCCAATTCTGGGCCTGCCTACCTGGCCAGCACCAGCCCTCATAGTCAGAACCATCCCGCGTTTTAACGTACAGCCCCAGGTTCCGCAGCTCTTCATGAACTCGGTAGCCAGAGTCCACCTTGATGTGGGGGTCCACAATGGTCACCAGCTGGGGGCAAGGAACGTGGGTGGTCACAGCTCTCTAGGCCTATTATGCCTCAGCCTTAGCCTGAGAAGACCAAGCATCTTACCTTCCGCCTCTTCGAAGCCAAGTGCTCAAGCATGGTCCGGGGCTGAGGGAAGCGGCTAGGATCCCAGGTGAAGTACCGTTTGCCATCAGCATGTTCAATGTCCAGCCAGATGACATCACAGGGAAGGTTGTGATCATCAAAGCCCTGATCTACTTCCAGCACATCAGCCTCGTCACGGTAGTTCCAGCGGCTCTGGTGGTAGCCCAGGGAGAAGAGCGGGGGCAATGCTTGGGTCCCTGCAGATTCATCAAGGGACAGGGTCACAATGGGGACCAGGTCCAATACCCAGAAACGGAAGGGTACAAACTGGGGTACAGGACCTCTGAAAATGTGTAGAATCACCCTTTCAGAAAGAAAAGGGCAGAAAAATGAGGCTGTCAGCTGACAGAGTGGGACCACCATGTACCTGTGAGACTAGCATACTGCCGGAAGACATCAGAGACGGAGGGCCCAAGTAGCAGGAAGACATCAATAATGCCACTCTCTGACATCCAGCGAACATCTGTCTGTGGGGTCTCCCCAGAACCCTGCAGGTAGTCCAGCATCTTCCCAAACAAAGTCTGTATAGGGAACCAGAGACAGGTCAGTCACCAGCCCTCTCATCCAACCATAAGATTAAAGCCCCAATTTTCTCCTCAGAATCCACACACAGCTGGTTCTTGTGAGTCACTTTGGTTAAAATTAAACATCACCTCCTCAGGGAGGCTTTCCTGGACCACACTGTCTAAAGCAAAACAGCCCCCACCCCAACCCCATGACCATTTCAAGTCATTGTTAGCACTTACAACCCCTGAACTCATCCTGCCTTCTTTGTTACCTGATTAATATCTGTCTTCCTCCCTGGGAGTCAGGACCTTTCCAACCTTGGTTAGTACTATATCCCCAGCACCTAGAAGAGTGCTTAGCACAGAATATACTGATAATAAGTGTATTCCCTCAGTCCAGAAAGGGCAATGCCTTCCCCATGAGTGTGTATCTTCTAGGAGTGACTGGGGAACTCAAATGCTGCACATCAGGCCCAGGGCCCCCTCTTCCACCCATTCCCCAATAGGCTATCCTCCCAGGCTCTTCAAAACTAATGCCCCTAGCATACCCATTTGTTTCAAGGCCTGGAAGGCTCACTCTGTCCTTTCTCCCTGTGCCTGTGCTCTCACCTTCCCTGCAGTGTTGGAGGATATATCAACCCAGGTCTCTGCAGCATTGAGCCAGAAGATGCCCAAGTCACGATGAGGGTTGTGTGCCAGGAGCACAGGCACAGACCCATACAGGGCCATAGGGTTATACAGCTCATACTGGAACACATCCAAATTATAGAGGCGATACGGCTCCCCACCCCTGCAGGCAGACAGACAGACATGGGCTGATAACTCGCCCCAGCTTGCGGCATATGCGACCCCCACCCCATAGACACAGGTAACAGATATGAACTGGCTCCTCTGCCCTTTCTCAAAGACGACTTTTCTGATCACCAAAGGTGATCCAGGCACAGGAAGTGATCCAGGCTTGTCTGGAGTAAACAATCTTCATGCACATCTTCCCAAAGCCCTGATTTCTTCTTGCCCCTCTACTCCCAATCCTGATGTCACCATGGACTCACTCAGTAACCTTCAGCCTCAGATTGTCTGCATGCTCAGGGATCCCATACACATGTTCCATTCCTGGTAGAGAGAAGTCCAAACCCACAGACATGGGGCCTGGGAGAAAAAAAAAAAAAAAAAATGACAAGCTCCAGAGCTGCTGCTTGGCAAGGACTCCCTACACCGCTGCCCAAGGCTCTCCCAGCCCCTCACCATACGGCTTGCTGTCAGAGTGCGTTTTGAACGTCTCCTCCCAGGCTCCTGGCTCATCTTTCTCTGCCTTCCCCTGGGTCTCCTCTGGCTGTTAAGGAGGAAAGTAGACCACTACCCAATCATACACCAGTTCTCTCTTCCCACTCCCGTTTTCTAAATCCCATCCATGATGACAAGACTAAGCTCAAGGTTCTTGTGGGCCATTTCCATCCAACATCCCAGCCAGCCCTATCCTCCAACCACCCCTCTGCCCACCCACCGGACTTGCCTTGTCGCCATCCCCAGGTGTTTCCTCGGGCTGGGCCCCATCGCCCTCAGCTGGGTCTTTTGATCCTTGCCTGGAAGGTAGGAGAGCTGTCTGCTCCAATCCAGAGGGGGCAGGGACGAGGGGCTAGTGGAAGGAGGGGTAGGGGAATAGAGAGCCAAGGGTCCAAAGGAACGAAGGCATTGGAAGAAGGGACTGAATGTTAAAGCTTGGAGAGGGACCCCCCAGTGAGCAGATAAGTTGGTAAAAGGATGGGAAGAGGAATGAGAAAGGGAAATGAAGAATAAATGCCACCAGGAGGTGCTTTCCACACACAGGCCCAAATCAACAGCCTCTGCCAGCATCCCAGAAGAGATACGCAGGATGGTTCAGGGCCCTGGGTTTTAAATGCCAGTCCTGGCTCTGCTGCCTCCACTGAGTGACTCTGGCCCCAAATGCCCTCAGTCTCCTGGCCTGACACAAGGGTTTTGCAAAGGCATGTGGGTCATACTATACCAAGCCTCTACAGATATACACAGGGACTTCAAGAGGTTCTGCCAAAGAATGCTTTCAAGGGCAGCTGGCAAGCAGCTCTACCCAGAACCTCAGCCGCACCCCACCTGAGAGCCAGGAACCCCAGCAATAGGCAGCATCTCTCCGCCCACCCCTTGGCAAAGCTGTAAGCTCCCTATGTTCCTTACAGACTTCCAGCATTTTATCTTCCTTCTCCCCGGGGGCTCCCAACCAGGAACAGAAAACAGGGGAACAGATAGCACATAGCTGGGGAAAGGGCGTTGAGTGAAGGGCAAGGCATGGAAGGGTCTGGGGCCCCTTCCCCTGTGGGTCAGAGTGAAGGGTGGGTAAGGGCAGAGGAACAGATACAGTACCAGTGGTCGTGGATTTACCTAGAGAAAAGGCTCTTGATCTTATCCCACATGCTACCGAGCGTGAGACTAACTTTATCCGAGAAACTGGGGCAGGAGGAGATGGGTAGGGAAGGGGAAAAGGAGGCACAAAACCAACACAAAAACAGAAACATAAAAGTGAGTTTCAGTGGACAAACTTCCAGAGATGGGGGGAAAAGAAATCAAAAAAATAAAAAATAAAAAGGAAGAAAATAAATCTGGGAAATGTGATGATATGAGAAGGGGAAGAGGGAGAGGTAGACCCAGGCAGGCCTCCCAGAGATCAAGATGCCCAGGGTATAGCTCAGGGACAAAAGTGACTGCCTCCTGGTCTGTACAGGAAATGGAGAAAACTACAACCCGGATCTGGTTTCTACCCTCCCTAATAGACAGCCTCTCCCTGCCCCCAGCCCCTACCTCGCTGTCCTGCCATCCTGTCTCCTCCCAGGAACCCAATGCCAGACCCCACAACACCCCTAGGCTGTTTCACACTAGGCAACCTGCAGTCCCAACCCCTGTACTCACGAGACCCTGGGAGCCCTCTGGTGCTCAAAATCCAAGAGTCCTCGTGCATTAACACTGAGCAAAAGGCTGCGGTCCTCTAGTAGGTCAAGGCGGAATGGCCACGCTGTCAAGATGATCTTGTAAGGTCCCTCAGCCACCGTTAGCTCCACACTGTTGTCATCACGGCCAGAGACAGAAAGCCTGGGAAAGAGATTGAAAGGAATATAAGGAAGTGCAAAGGGCAAAGAGTGGTCACTACACTTCAGAAGAAGGAGGGACCTGCTAAGAGCAATAGGCAGTGTGGTAACGTTGCAGGGATAGACAAATTGATCAAAGGAACCCAGAATACTGATCAAATAAAGAGCCTGCAAACAGACCCATGCATACTTTGAAATGTAATAGAGGTGGCACATCAGATCAGTGAGGAAAGGACTATTCAATAATGGAGTTGGAAAAACAGATTTTTCAATGGGAAATAGTATCATATTGCTACATCTTACCAGATATAAACTCCAGAAAGACTATGAATTAAAACGTAAAAGTTTTAGAAGAAAATATAAACAAATATTGTTCTGATCTTGAGATAGAGAGGAATATTTAAATACAACACAGAAAAGGCTAATACCAGAAGGTAAAAGACTGATATATCGAACAGGTTAGAGTTCCGAAAAGAGGAAAAAAAAAAGTAAAAGACTAATACATGATAAATTAGACAAATTAGGAATATCAGCAGGGCACAATGGCTCACGCCTATAATCACAGCACTCTGGAGGCTGAGGCAGGAGGATTGCTTGAGGCCAGGAGCTCAAGACCAGCCTGAGCAAGAGTGAGATCTCATTTCTACAAAAAATAGAAAAATCAGCCAGGCATGGTGGCACATGCCTATAGTCACAGCAACTTAGGAGGCTGAAGCAGGAGGACTGCTTGAGCCCAGGAGTTTGGGGTTGTAGTGAGCTATGATCATGTCACTGCACTCTAGCTCCAGCAACAGAGCAGACTCTGTCTCAAAAAAAAAAAAAAATTAGGAACGTCTATTTATCAAAAAACACCCTGATCATCAAGAACAAGGAAAGTCAGTCTAGAAGAGCCTTAAGACTCATAAAAACTAAATGTATATAAAACACATTAGCCGGGTATAGTGGCACATGCCTGTAGTCCCAGCTACTCGGGAGGCTGAGGCAGAAGGATCGCTTGAGCCCAGGAGTTTGATGTTGCTGTGAGCTAGGCTAACGCCACAGCACTCTAGCCTGGGCAACAGAGTGAGACGCTGTCTCAAATAAAAAAAAAAAAAAAAAAAAACCCTAAATGTAATAGGGTATCCTATATGGGATCCTAGAATAGAGAAAGAATATTAGGTAAAAACTAAGGAAACCTAAGTAAAATACGGACTTTAGCTAATAATAATGTATCCCTATCAGTTCATTAGGTATGACAAATGAACCACAGTAATGTTAACAACAGGGGAAACTGGGTGCAGGGCACACGGAACTCTCATAATATTCTTGCAATTTTTCTATAACTAACTTTCCTTGCAACTAAAACTATTCTAAAATAAAAAGTTGGGTTTGTTTTTTTTTCGAAACACCTTTAGGAAAGTAAAAAGATAAGCTACAACCAAGGGAAAGATAACTGCAATACATATTAAGTGATAAAGAATCAGTATTAAGACTATTTAACAAATTCTATAAATCAATATAAACAAACGTAACAGAATAATGGGCATAAGTTGTGAACTACCATTTTACAGAACAGTAACCAGAATGAGAAACATATAGAGAGGTGCTTTTTCTCATTAATAAACTGGGAGAGACAAGCAACCCAAGATCACCAGGTGATACCATTTTATACGCACTCTACTTACTGACAAAAATTAAGTTCAACACTATTAAGTGTTGCAAAGGATGTAGATCAATGAAGCCTCTCATAAATCACTTTGGCTTTATCTTGGAAAGTTGATCATCTCAATATTCTATAACACTGCAGTTCCTTTCCTGGCTAAACACCAAAGAGAAACTCCTGCACAAGGATAATTGGGGACATGTACAAGAATGTTCATGCCAACACTTTGGATAGCAAAATACTAGGAAACAATCCAAATGCCTATCAACATAAAAATAGATAAATATTAAAAAGCTGGGGTAAGCCGGGCGCGGTGGCTCACTCCTGTAATCCTAGCACTCTGGGAGGCTGAGGCGGGCAGATCGTTTGAGTTTAGGAGTTCGAGACCAGCCTGAGTAAGAAGGAGATCCCGTCTCTACCAAAAATAAAAAGAAATTAATTGGCCAACTAAAATATATAGAAAAAATTAGCCGGGCATGGTGGCGCATGCCTGTAGTTTCAGCTACTGGGGAGGCTGAGGCAGAAGGATTGCTTGAGCCCAGGAGTTGGAGGTTGTTGTGAGCTAGGCTGATGCCACGGCACTCTAGCCCAGGCAACACAGTGAGACTGTCTCAAAAAAAAAAAAAAAGCGCTGGGGTATATTCACATAACATAATATTATGCTATGTTTCTTAGGAAAAATTTACCAAGCTGTGGGGGGATCAGCCACCAAAACATCTGACACACGGTATCGGAGTCTCCGAGGCTCAAGCTCATCAATCCTGATTCGAGTCATGTTCTTTTGAAGTCCCTGGAGCTCCAGCACCAGCAACACCTGTGGGGACAAAGGTTTGGATCTGGAGAAAGGAGAGGTACTAAATCATGATATGCCCTCTGAACCCATTCCCTTCAGAGGGGGTCCCCTCCTTTAAGCCCATTGTCTAAGGGACCTGCGATCAGATTTCTTCACCAAGTAAAAGTCCCAAGATTAGGCTGGGACAGATGTTGGCTATAGGGTCCCCCTTCCCAAATTACCCCTCAGCCATTTCCCATCCCTCCTTGTCTTGCCTGACCTTGGTGACCTCATGGATCAGATGGACTGTGACGGAATCAGGACCAAGCTGCAGAGAGTCCAGCAAGGCTCGGTATGGAGAGAGGCCTGGACGTATGCTTCGCTGCCGCCTGCCAAGTGGAACAGTTGGGAAGTAAGATAGGGCAAGAGGGGCACCCACAATGTCCCTAGGTCCCTCTATCACCAGCAGTGTCCTCAAGCTACCCCAACTGTCATAGACCTCCCACATTACACTACTTTCCATCCCATTCTCCCAGACATATCATACCTACAGAAGGAACTCTCTTCACAGGTCTTAAAGTTGCTTCTATCCACAGCAAGGGTAATCCCCAGGCAGACCCCTAAACAAGCCAGTACCAAACCTGCCCAAGACCTAGGGAAAGAAAAAGGACAAAACAGGAACATCAGCTCAGGGGTCAGGAAGGGCCCGACCTTTGGAATTAAAGGGCTCTTCCTGTCAGAGTCCTAGAAGACAGCTCAGGAAGGAGGGGAGAAAGATGGAGTCACATTAAATAGAAAAGGAGAAAGAGTAGACATGGGGTTAAGGGTCAGGACTGAGGAGTTGGTTCACTCACACCTTCCCTTTGAAAGGCAGAAAAAGTAGACAAAGGATCTTTGGCCTTCAGAGGCCATGGTATTGACTGTGGTTACATCAGCCTCTCAGAGGAAAGGAGCAGTGACAGTCCCAGAGGAAATGGTAGTACCATGTGTATGGAAGAGAGACACAAAGCAAGCTATCCCTTGCACCCCTGGGCAAGGTGTCAGGTGGATGCAGAGTTAAAAAGTTAAAGACGTACCCTCAACTAGTCTGCTGGTCCCAGTTCCTAGGGTCCTAATTTCCCTTGCACCCTGGGCAGCCTGTTCTTCTGATCTCCACTCCTTTATCTTCAAAACAAGTCACCACCATCACTACCCAAGGCCAAAAAGAGTAACAATAGCTAAAATGTACTGAGCCCCAGTGTATTCCCAGAGGCCTAGCTAACTGCTTTATTATCACTAGTTTTTAATTCTGCCTGAAGTTTTTAAAAGTAACAGTGCTCTGGTCTCACCTCCAGAGATTTTGGCTTAATTAGCCTGAGGAGGAGTCTGGGCATCAGTTTTTTAACCACTTCTTTACATGCACAACTTCTTTTCCTTTTCTTTCATTGGTTTCCTGGTGAATACAGTGTTAGGGTTTTTTTCCCAAATGGGAAAATTGAGGTATAAAAAGTTCAATAATGTACCCAACATTAACCAGCTAGGAAGAGTTGAAACTGGGATTCAACCCAGTTCTGCCTGACTTCGGGGCCCAAGTACTTGACCATAAAGCACAATACAGCACACCCATCACTATCTGGATGAACTGGGTATGTCTCATCAAGGACAGGTTATCCTAACTGTCACTTCCCCAACCTTTTCCAATGTGCTATCAAATGACAGAAAGGGGACTAATAGGCTTATCTACACAAGTTAGTTTAAAGAATATATTCATCCATCCTGAGTAAATCCTAAATAGTTCTTACATTTTAGCATCTGTTAAGAATAACCTGCAGTACTTATTAAATCGAGATTCCCAACCCCCAGACATTGCATTTTAAACATGCTCTCCCAGTGACTCTGATGCGGACAGGACAGGAAAGTGTTCCAAACTCAGAGAGGGTAGGGGTTCTTCTTAGCAATACAATTTTACAACCTATAATAAGGTAACTAAAAACTGCATCTACTAGACACATTGTATCTACATATCTAGCATTAGCCTCAGTATCTGCTTGAAAGCTAAAGGTAAAGAAAATTACCAGAAAGGAGATCACAGAACAGTGAACCCTCCAGCTCCAGAATAACGTGCAAAGTGATTGCTCCACACCAGGTCAGATAGAAAAGTGAGAAAAACACCAGGCACCATAATTTAATAGGCCAAGCAGGAATAGGTACTAGCAAAACAAGCAGAAGAAATCCTACCAGAAAACTCAACTGCAAGGCATGCATGACTGAGGGACTGCAGCAAGCACCCTGGGCCACTGACCCATGTCCACCTGGCCAAAGCAGCAGTAATCAGAAGTACAGTGAGTTAAATACCCTCTAGGGCCTATTTGCACAGTCTATAAAATTAGTTTGGAGATATGCCAGTGGGGATAGGGTTTCTAAAGAATTTTTCAGATATGACCTGTTGGAAGGCCCTAGGAACTCAGGGACGTCTTGCACAACCCAAACACGAGATGTTCATAAGCTAAAGTCAGGAATGAGCAGCAGGGTCAGTTGCACCTGTTTATTGTTTCAGATCACAGGCTCCCAGAGAGCTGAGTTTACGATCCATGCCTTTTCACTGCTTGGGACATTACACGCCTCTCCCACCCCAACACAACCGTTAGGTGCTAGTAAACTCTGTGGCGCTAGTAATGTGTTTCGAACCTGTTTCCCCAACCCCCCCTCCCGTAATATAAACTGGAGAGCGCAGACCAAACCATTCAATTACATGTTGTGTTTGGGCAACATCATCCAGGCTGACTGTGAACTTACTGGATCCTGCCCCAGTCGTGCCCAGCGACCGTGGACACTGAACTAGCCAGGGCTGGCGTCCACGTGAAGACAGGGCAGGGAAAGGGTCCGGGACTCTCGGGGGTAGGGCAAGAAGGATAGTGCAGGCATAACTGCCAGCCGCGGTGTTTCCAGCCAGGCTGAGGGGCCGCAGGACAGCAGGCTGCCTTCCCCAAGGCCAGGCCGCGTCTTGTCCCCCGCCCCAACGGCCCCGCGCAATGCAGAAAGGAGGCGACGGCGTTGACCGCCGCGAGCCACCAGAGTAGGGCGGCGGCTGAAAAAGGCTAAAACCAAGAAAAGCACACAGCTGAAGCCTTCTTGAGCTGCGGGGCAGGAGCCTGGAGCCCCACAGGTAAGGGCCCCCAACATCGCGCGGATCTACCGCGGGGAGACTGTAAGTGACTGAGGCTGCCTCCAGAGGAACACAGGTCTCGCCAGGCCAGGGGTGGCAGAGTGTCAGGAGAACATACAGGAAGGAGCGATATAGGAATTGGGGGATTTAGGGGCGTCCCGGGCGCGCCCCCAGGTTCCGGGCTCCTCACCGCCTCCTACGAGCCGCCACTGCCGCTACCGCCGCCATCTTGTGCCGGGTTTACTCCTTGACCCCGAACCTCCCCTCCCACCGCGCGCGTTGAGCCACGTACCCTAGGGCCCGCCCCTTCCGGCCTTGTGATTGGCTCGGGCAGAGCGCGGCCGGGCAGCTGTCCCATTGGCGGAGTGCACACTCTAAATGCTGGCGGCGGCGAAGCCAGGGGCGGGGCTTTGAGGCCAGGGGCGGGAACTTTCAGAGCCAGTCGCTGTCCGACTTTGCTCGCTGTCAGCATCAGGCAGAAGTACTGGACTGGTTTTCTCAACTTGGCAAATTTTATTTAGAAAAAAATGTGGGGGAGGAAAAAAGTGACAGCGTTCTTTAGGCCAAGGACTTAGAAGAGAAACCTCCACCCTTCCGTAGCACCTTAGTCCCTTCTCTCTCTGACTGCTCAATCTCCCTGGGCTTCCGGAGCATAGAAAAGGCTATGTACCCTGCCGAAGGAGATTGGACGGCGGAGGTGCCTGGAAACGGCCAGAGAAAAGGCCCAGGCGGTCGATGTTGCGGTGGAGGACACTGTGCAGCACACCCAGATGGGCTCCACCCTCACCACCACCCTCCCTGGAGAAGTCCCGGATGAAGCGACCACGCTCAGACTGGAAGATAAACTTCTGGGGCAAGGGCCCATGCTCCCGCAGAAAGCCCCAGACACTGAGCAGCAGCAGAC
>CAUYRT010097977.1:0-19027 GCA_963574885.1 Lepilemur ruficaudatus
GATTTAACAAATAACTTCTGAATGAACAGACAAATGCTGCGATAGTTCTCTGGGGCTGCAAAGCAAGTTACCAAACAGCTAACGACTCAAAACAACACACATCTGTGATTACATCTCAGTGTTTCTGCTGTTCAGGAGTCCGGGTCTGGGCTAACTGGATCCTCAGCCCGGAGTCCTACCAGGCTGCAATCACAGAGCTGCTCAGGACACACTCTCGTCTGAAGACTCGAGGTCTTCCTCAAATCCCATGTGGTTGTCGGCAGAGCTTAGTTTCCTGTGGTCGTAGGACTAAGGGTCTCAGCTCCCAGAGGGCACCCGCAGCCCCCTGTCAGGTGGCTCTCTCTATCCGCCATTCCCAACATCACAAACATAGCACATGCTTCCCCAAGACCGTGAGGAGAGTGACTCATTGATTATACGAATTTACATATGTAATTTATAATTATATATCTATATAGGTTTTATATAGATCTTTATATATATGTATAGATACATGCACATATGTGTGTACATGTATATACGTATAAAATAATAGTGATATCCCATTGTCTTTGCCATATTTTATTAGTAAGAGCAATTAGCAATGCCCGGGTGCCCCTCACACTGAGGGCAGGGGTGTTATTTAGAAGCATGAACTACAGGAGGCAGGAATCATTGGTGATCACCATCCCAGGATGTCTCCATCACACATACAAAATGTCATTTTATCACTTCCTACTATAGGGTGCCAGCCTATACCCATGATGCAAGAATTAACTGGTGGATCTCAGATCTGAAGGTGAAGTCATTCGACAACAAAGCAGGCACTGTCCCAGGCACCGAGGATCCAGGGTAGGTTCTCTGGCTCATTGTTTGTTCTTGTGGTGCTGACAGTCTAGCAGGAAACTCAGGTATTTGATACATTAAACAAATTTTAAGAATAAGCAAAACTAAGATTAAATCAGATTGGCATGGATCCCCTGGAGACAGTAGCTGCTGGGGAGGGGACAGGAAGAGACTGGTGTGGGGAATCTTCAGACCGTTCAGAGAAGGCTTCTCTGGACAGGTGGTGCTTAAGCTGAGACCTGAGGAAGGAGGAGAAGCCAGACAAGCAACATCAGAAGTAAGAGCTTTCGATCCTGACAGTGAAGAAAAAAGTGGCAAGATGGGAATAAGTCTGGTTTTTCAAAGAGCCAATGTTACTCCCAGGTGACTATAAACCCTCGAGCAAGGACACAGGTGTAGGGGGTGCATGGAAGAGGAGGTGAGGGTTTTGAGGAAATTCCTGTCTTCAGGAGCACTGTGCTGATATTTTACTCCTCTCTTCCTAGAGTGGGTGCTTTGATTCACAGGCAAGATCCCTGCAAATTTCAGAGAAAAAATAGTGCCCTTAGACATCTGTACTCAACCAGAGTGATAAATAGGGCCTATAAATCACCAATCTCCAAACCAAAACGATTTAAAATGACCACTCTCACTGGCTGACCTTGTAACTTCCCGCCTTTGGAGAAAGAGCTCCCAGTATTGATCCTGACATTCCAACCCAAGGGCAGAAAGGAAGCTCCTCTATCAAAACCCAACAAAGCACAATCACTGTTGAAAGGTTGTGGTTCTTCTATCTGGATAAAACACTCTGATACACTTAGTAAGTAGCAAATGCAACAGTATTGTCAAAGAGGAAACAAAAATTATCACTAGGGACCCTGGAGGTAGTAACAGATTCACTTATACTGTGTTACAAACTCCATTCAAGTCAATAGGCAATTAATGGCTGCTTACAAGTCCTGAACAAAGTCAGAATTCCCACCTGCAAAGAGCTCACCACTAACGAGACAGGCACAGATGCATTAAATGTCCTATCCTGGCATAAGGACTGGACTAGAAGTTTAAATATAATACTCTAAGAACAAAAAAGAAGAGTGATTAATTCTTTGCAAAGAGACTTGTGGATTTAGAACACTGAGCAAGGATCCCAATTTTGCACAATTAAAAAGAAAGCATTCCCAGCCTTACAGTTACAGAGTACACAGAGGGCATCATTTCATAGCGCATCATCTTCCCGCTTGTTAGGGCAGTTTTAAAATCCTTCATCTACATGACAGCGATTGTTATCTTAAAACACAATAGAGGTAGGAACTTTTTCTTAATGGCACTGACATAGAGATAAATGGTATGTTCTATGTTCAGAAGAGATTTGATGAAACAGTTTCAGAACAATACCCCACCCGTCGGAAACATTGTATCACAATACGTACCTTGTGATACTCTCTCTGATTCCGTCGGAGACATTGTATCACAATACGTACCTTGTGACACTACCTCTGATTCCGTCGGAGACATCGTATCACAACACGCACCTTGTGACACTACCTCTGATTCCGTCGGAAACATCGTATCACAGTATGTACATTGTGATACTATCTCTGATTAGCACTGTCTCTGAATATCTTGAAAACCACTTATAACACAATTCATCATGAGACCATTACAAAGTATTGAAGAGGCAGATTGAAACAGTTCCCCATAAGCCAATAATATGTAGCAGGTACACTTTACACATTATTACACACACACGTGTAAAATGAGAAGAAAAAGGAGGAAACTACCCAAGGGTTTCTTGGAAATCCACAAAGTGCACAGAGAAATTCTCACAGACCTGTAGGAAAAACGCCCATATTTACCACGTTCATAGCCTAAGACTCTCTCCTGGGTTTCCCATGGTTGCGGGATCTCTCATGGACACTTCAAGTGCCTCTTCACCAGCCTCCCAGTGACCACGGTGGGCTCTTCCGGTCAACGTGTCACTTTCTAAAACTCAAGATTGGTGATCTTCATGTAACTTCCCACTACTCTTAGGGCAAACTGCAAACTCCACCACGGCCACTGCCACCCTCCCTTCTCCCAAGATGCCTTTGTCCATCCGCCCACACTTCCCACTTCCTCTACCACCTCGACCCACCCGCCACCTTCTACCTGGATAACGGCAGGAGCCCCCAACCAGCTGTCCTGCCCCCACTCTTGGGCTCTTAGTGCCTGATCCCTCATCGTGGCCAGAACAGCCTTTAAAATAGTGAACCAAGGCGCGTATGTTCTTGGCTTAAAACCCTCTAAGCACTTCCTCTAGGTTAGAATAAAATTTGAACTTCTTACTTTCGGATATCAAACAGGACTCCAAAATGCGGTGCCTTAAAAAGAAAAAAAGCTTCATTTATCTCTCATACCAGTGAAATCTAGGGGCAGTCAGCCCATCTAGTATCAGAGACCTGGATTCTCTTCTCTCGTTGTTTCCCTGTGCAGAACTTCCATGCCTAAGTTCGCTTTGTGGTCCAAGGTAGATGCTGGGATTTCAGCCGCCAGGACACAGGAGGGCCCTGTCTGCTCCCATTAAGAACATTTCAAGAAATTTCAGGCAGCATTATCTCAGCCATATCATGTGTTAATCACAGGGCCACACCTACCTTAAGATTAAAAAAAAAAATGGAAAATATAGTCATTGTTCCGTGAAGCTAAAACTCAAGATTGCTTTGCCTGAGGAAGAGAAGAGAGAAAGGGTATTGAGGTGGGGCAGCTTCGGCCTCAGCCACACTTGGCCTCTCAGGGTCCCTGTGGGTCTGCCCTGCTCTCCCCGACCCCCAATCAGCTCAGCCACCTGGCCGTGGGGCTGTGGCTCCAGCGCAGCAGGCCTAGTCCAGTTTCAACTCCAGCTAGGCCTCTGCCCCTAAGTCAGCCTGGTCAAGGAAGCTTTCAGGACCACACGCCCCAACAGCCCCGTCTCATTCACTACGGACTCATCACGCTTCAGTCTGCACCCTGCGCCTGGAACTCTCTTTTGCCTTTTTAAAATAAGAGAAAAGAAAAATCCCCTTGCTCCGACGCCAACAATTCCCCCTCCCAATCCAACTCTGTACACCTGGAGGAGCTCCAGGGAGAAATGGGGCACTGCTTTTGAACGGCAGAGAGCATGTTTGTGAAAAACAAGTTCTAGGCGGGCTGTTTGGGAACTTCCAGCTTCAAAAAGGGTAGATTTACAGGGAACTGGAGGCGGTGCATAATGATTTTGGGAAAACAAAAAGCAACTTTTCCATTTCACTTAGCAATGTCCTGCCCAATGCCCGGCTTCAAGAGCTTTAGGTGAAAGCTTCCCAGGAGAGAGTATGGATTCTCCACTCTGAGACCCTGACAGGCGCCCGTATCAGGCAGGGAGGGGTGTCCAAGGCCCAATGCAGGCTGCTCCTGGGGCGCAGAGCCTGACCCCGCCGACACCCACCCACTCTCTCACCCTGCCTCCCAGACTAGGCGGCTGCACCTACACAAAATAAAAATGACGATAGTCTTAACACCAGGTGGTCTCCTAGCTAACGTTCCACTCACTGGACCCTACCATGCCCATTCAATTCCTCCCACTCCAAGGACCTGTACATTCTCCTTGCGCGGAGAGGCCGGAGGCAAAAGTCCTCCAGCGACAAGGCTCTGGGAAGCTCAGTTCTCTTCAGGAGAGTCACATCCATCTCCCCCAGACACCAGCGCCACTGAGCCCTATCCTATAATCTCCACTGGCAACGCCAAGCTGCTTTAGAATCAGTTTCTGGTGGCCGCAGGGTGGTTCCAGCTCCGACAAGAGTTTTGGGCTGTGAACGTGCATTCCTCAGAGTTCAAGATAGGCTCTGGGGACCTCAGGGTTGGGGCAAGGGGGCTCAAAACTGGGATTTCGGGTCTTGGACAGCCAGCCCCATAGTTGGAGCGGGACCCCACGGTTGCAGGGCTGGAGCCAAGGGGTCGCTCCATCTTCCATCCACACAGGTGGTCCCTGCTGGGGCAGGGCAGGACCAGAGGGTTGGGGCCAAGACGAGGCAGGAGCCATGCTTGTCCAGTGCCACACTCTGGCTAAGCCCGGGGAAGGAAGTGGGACTCCGTGGATCCCAGGGTTGGGGACTTTCATCGGAACGTCTCCCTTAGCCACGCCCTCTTATCCGGTCTGGGCCGAGCCGTGCAGGCGCAGGAGCCGCGCACTTGCCCTAAATGCCCCAGGACTCCCTACGGGACCCGCCCATCCAGGGAAGAGCGGCCCTGCTCGCGCGCTCCCGGTGTGACCTGAGCCCTCCCAGATCCCCAGGTGAGCTCCAGGTTCAGGCTCCCTCCGCCTGGACGCACCCAGAGATCCGGAGGAACTTCCCAAAGGCCCAGCGCCAGGGCTGTAGGCACCCGCCTCGCCTTGGAGGGGAGGCGCGCCAAGCACCTGGCTGCGCGCTCTGCGCCGCGGGGAGGCCGCGGGTTCCGAGCGCATCTAGGACGGGTCCCGGCTTGCTGCACCTGCCCCGGGGACCCCGGCAGCCGAGCGGGCGATCGGGCTGCTCCTTCGAGGTCTGCGCCGGGTGCCTGCCCTGTCCTTCCGAGTCTGCTCCTCACCGGGCCGGAAGCCTCTTCCCTGACGTCTGGGTAGTGGGTGTGGCTGAGCCCCTAGCCCCGCCCCCAGGCCCCGCCCCGCCCCAAGCAGCCCACCTGTACCCCGCCCCCACGCCCTCCCCTTCCCCGGCTCGCTCATCCTTGGTTCCTCGCCCCCACCGCCTCTGGCACCCACAGCTCCACCACCTCCTGTCCCGCACCATCCCCCGAACCCACCCCTTTCCCCCGGGGTCCCCTGGCCTCACCTCCGGCTCCGCCCCGCCGTCCAGGCCCGGCTCCAGAGAGCGGGGAGCGAAGGGGCAGGACCCGCGGGGACTGGGCACCCATCCTGGGCTGACCTGAGAGCGCGCGGGGACCGGGCACCCCTCCAGAGCCGCGGTGGGGGTGCCTGAGAAAGAAGATCCTGGGGGGAGGCGACGGCTCTGACGGATTCTCTCTTCCAACTGAGAAACTCCTCTGTGGAAACCGCTTCCGTGGTGCTCGGCGGGGTCTCAGCCCTAAAAATTCAGCCAGATGCAGAGACCCAGGTGGCCCCTCCACCCTCCTGAGGCCCTGCTGGGGCAGGTGGTTAGCACTCTTGGACCCCCAACTCTCAGGTCACACCCTGCTTGTCACTCGGTTGCTGGGACCATGTGAGAGTTTTTCATTCCATGTTCTTTCTGTGCTGTTTGGTTTCTTTCCTCAATGTGCCTATGTACTCAGGAAAGCAAAGGTCGGGTGCCCTGCAGAGCTGTCGCTGCAATAGTCCTCTCTGTGCAGAAGCAGGTGGGGGATCTGCCCTCCTCTGCGCCCCCAGTCTCTTCCTCTGCTCTGCCCAGCGCCGCCCTCTCCTAGGCTCTCCCCGCTGCACCTGCTGGTTACCGATGCCCAGGACTCGTGGGCCCTGGGGAAGTCTGAGCCCCCCGAAAGCCAGGATTCTATCCCCCTTTCCAGAACGCTGCAGGTAAAAAGCCAACTGATGGGAAACTAGAAACCTCGCAGGGAAAGTTTCAGACTCCAGCTTCAGCCCCTCCCCAAACCAGCAGTGCCTGGAGGCCCCCTACGTGTCTTCCCCTCCTCACTTGCAGGGCTCAACAGGTCCTCCCCCGCTTGCAGGGCTCAGTCCAACGTCAGAAAGGAAGCCTGACTTTCCAGATGTCACCATCATTCCTGGTGACTAGAGAACCCCAGAGGGTGTCCTGAGCCCTAGTGCCTTAAACAAAGCAGCACAAACTACAACAAAAGGAACTAAGCAATGAAAAGAAACAATGGAGACACCCAGAACAACTGTAAATCCATTTATGTCTTACCCAAGCGTGGACATATTAGACAAACACGAACCAAGCCTGGGGTGGAGGGGCAGCAGATTGGAGAGCTCTCCCCAGCAAGAGAGAACTTCTCCCAGCTCCGTGGGCTTGCACACATTGACCCTGGGGTGGGAGGACGGCAGCGCCTTGTTTGCCCTGCCAGCTCCAGGCTCCTGCAGCAGGGAAGGCTCCTGCAGCAGGGAAGGCTCCTGGGAAACCTAAACAAGCCAGAAAAGTAACTGAAAATGTTGCTTCTCATGGGATGGAAAGCAGCGCCTTCATAGCATTATTTTGTTTCTGGAAATGAATTACATTATAATTGCCCACTTCTTCATGTATTTGGCTACTGTAAACCTGCCTGGCCTTGAGGAATGGTCACAAAATAAAGTGACTGGTTGTATCCTGCTAACGTGACAGGGATGCTTTCTTCTGTTTGTCGAAGCCCCAAAATAATCAGAAAATAAATGTGCTGTAGTTAAGTGTTTTTAACTTCTGAATTGTCAATTTCTCAGTCAAACAAAAACATTTTTTTTTGTTTTAATCCACTGAAGTTGGGGAAGGGAGTGTTTGTTATTGTAATATAATGCACCAGGGATTCTAGTGTATCTATAACATATGATCTAGTGTATGTGTGATCTGATATGCTTAGGGATTTAAATTCAGTACACTCTCTTACTTCTGTCTTAGTTTCTCGAGGATGATCTAGGTTTATCTCGACATTGATTACGGAGGTACTAACTATTGCAGTAATACACTTCTTATCGCAATGGAATAGTAACAGCTTAACAGGTAGTTGCTGGACGGTTATCATACATAAACACTCGCTTAGGAACCTGCATCAAGGGTCCTAAATAAGGGAGATGAGGTATTCAAATACCTGAGATGTATTTCAGGTAAGGGCACAGACTGGAAGTTGTAGAAGTCTAGAGAGGGGAAGGGTGGCCCTGTCTCTTCCCACCATCCCTCTCCTTAGCCCTCTTCGTTCATGCTGGTTTTATTTCTAGTCCTTAAACAAGCCACGCTCCCATCTGCCTCGTGGCCTTTGCACTTGCTGTTCTGTCTTTCAGGGACACTGTTCTTAGCATTACCCCTACGCAATGAGGGGCAAGGACATTGTTTTATTTGTTGCTACATCCCCGGAATCTGGCATGTCCTTCACACGTATCAGACGATGAACATTGTCAAAACAAGGAAACGAAGGTTGTTTTTGGAAACGGTTTTTAGTCAGTGGCTTCCGTAATGGGAAGGTTTTGGTGGTGGAGATGAGGAAGGGGAGAACATGGGAGGGGCACAAAACACTTATGGAAAATGGGACAAGAGAGAGGTCACAGGAATGAAAACTGTTGCACCCAGTCAACCAAATAGCCATCATACAAAGAAATAATCAGATCTCCCTCATGCCAGACTCTTTGTTATTGGACTGCAAACATACAGAGGGGGTACTACTCAGCTTTCTAAAGCTCATTGCTGTTGAATTCATTAGAAATTGGATTTTCAATTTATAGTAGGAATTAATGCAATTCGGATACCTCTCATGTGAAATACAACATATCTCTTAATTCCTAATAATATTATTCAGGCTTTTAGATGGTCCTCCTAATGGAACATGACCAGCATGAGAGACAGGGCATTATTTATGAATCTTTAGCAATATAGCTACTTCCAGAGGAAAGAAAGACACTGATGACTTTTACATGTTTGATAGACAGAATAATGGACCCCAAAGATGTCCACAACCTAATCCCCAGAAGCAATGGGCATGTTACCTGCCATGCCAAAAGGGACTTTGAAGTTGTGATTACTTTAAGGACCCTGAGATGGTAAAATTATCCTGAATTGTCTGGGTGGGCCCAATGTCCTCACAAAGGTCCTTACAAGAGAGGAGTTGGGAAGGTCAGAGGCAGAGAAGATGTAAAAACAGAAGCAGAGCTAAGAGAAATGCAATGGATGTCTTTGAAGATGGAAGAGGGCTGCAAGTCAAGATATACAGGCAACCTCTGGAAGCTTGAAGAAATAAAGAAGTGGATTGTTCCCTGGAACCTCCAGAAAGAACCCAGCCCTGCTGAGCCCTTGACTTTGGTATAGGGTGACCCATTTTGCTATTCTGACATTCCATAAGATAGTGAATTTGCATTGTTTTAAGCCACTAAGTTTGTGATAATTTGTCAGAGCAGCAAGAAGAAACTAGCACACCTGTGAATAGCCGTAAGGCTCCACCTGTCCCAGGCTCAGACAACTCAGGTCACTAAAGTGCTTGCAGAACTAGACCCACCGCCCCCGTCCCCTTCTGCACCTCCCCAAGACTCACTGATGGCTGATATTGTAAAACGAGATGCCAAAAAAAAAATCTGCCCAAATCATGTTATTTTGGCATGTGTAATGATACAATGTCATTTTCTCTAATTTATATGAGAAAGAGCTCTCCCCTCTAATTGAATCACAGTCAGCAAATGGGTCCTCTTTTAAACAGTGCCTCTGGTCTCATGGAGTGACCTTTACTTCGGAAAATGAAAAGGAAAGAAAGAACAGCCCAGATTCCTTCATCTGTAGATTGCATTCTAAGCCAAAGTCACAGGCAAATTGAAGTGACCGGTACTGAATTCAGCAGCAATTAAGATTTTATTTTCCTCAGGAGGGAATATTTGGTTATAACTGGGTTCTTTATCACTAGCACACATGGATTAAAGGCTGTGATGCTTCCTGGGGTGGTCCTTCTTCAATACCCTTCAATGAACAGCTGTTCTCTTTGATGTCGTTGTTTAAGGAGCCCAGGGGGCTGTCCTGTGGTCTCTGTGATGCGGATGCTCCCGGTGCAGTTCAAACCCATAAAGGCCAGGCCGGCTGGATCAGGAATGCAGTTGGGGGTGGAGGCGTTGGTATTCTTTGCCCGCCTTCCCCCATTGAAGGTGCATCATTTATTACACAGAAGGGAAGCCCTTTGTGTCAGTTAGGTTGAATCGGCCGAGCAGCTATGACTAATATAGAATAAAATGATTATTATAAGGGCAAGACTTTATAATTGGGATGAAGCCCAGAATTAACAGAATGGAAAGGGAAGTCGGAAGATCAGAGAAAGGTCACTAGCGAAGCTTCCAGAGGCCCTGGCCTGCGTGCCAGGACAAAGGAGCTTCCAGGTAGACAAGAGGGGAGCTTTGAAGGAAATTGGAGAGACGTCAGAGTGGGATGAGAGCCGACCCCTCTGGAAGGAGGGGAGGTGGGACAGGGGCTGGGGCAGAGGGCATCTCAGCCAGGTGAACGGGAATCCTCATGCCAAAGTTCTCTGCTAGAGAGCCCATTGCTCACAGAGAGAGGCTTGTGTTAGCACCGGGGCGTGCTCAGGCATGATCTGGGAGCAGATGCTGGAAGCGTGGTCGGGGCAGACACACGGGGGTGGGTCCAGAGGGCAGCAGGTACAGCCATCGGTCAAGGTGTCCTCTCCTGTGGTTGGCCCCACTCCAAACTGGCAGCCTTGCATGTCACACGGTATGTGGGCTGGCGCAGTGTTCCCGGGTGTGAAACGGGCTTCCCCGAGAACCCTCCAAGCCCAGCAGACAATGTGCTTCCTTCCCTGTGGCATTGGAGGCAGCAAGTTGCCACTGAAGTCGGAGACCTGAAGTGCGGGTCCCTAAATCTTCCCACACCCTGGAGCACATGGGTCTTTCCAAGGCCTGCAGGACACTCGTCACCTGTCACTCATTCTGTCCAGTGAGAATGATGTCATCAATGTAACGGATCTTACGTGATATTCAGTGGGGTGAACAGGAAGTCCAGATGTCTGTGGACTTTAGTGAGTGTTAACCTAGCCCCAGGACAACAGTTTAAGTGAGCATTGATGTGCATCTCACACGGATGCAAAGATTTGCGTGTGTGTGTGTGCGCGCGTGTGTGTGTGTGCAGTCTCGTGTGTGCTCTGAGAGCCATGCAAAATCCACCCACTGGTGCAGATTGCAGTTGAAATCGTAATGCCAAAACTCTGGAGCCTGCACGTGGCAGCACAATCCCGCACCCCTGGGTATTTGTGTCTTTGACTTTCCATGTTGTCAAATTGCTCCCCAAAGTGGTTGTACCACTGGGCAAATTGCACTTGAGGTTAGAAGATTTTTCAGCTTTCTGAAATGAGAGGGTTTCCCAGCAGCTTGTCCTTGTATATCTTAGTTTGGGGTGACATACTGCTGGCTCGATGCTATAGATCTGCAGTTGGTGCTTTGTTTTTCAGAGAAACACTCATCTTTATGGCTCTCCATTTAATTTCTCTGCTGTCAGGAGGCAGAATTAAGTTATTCCTCTTAGTAAAAGAACGCTCTAAGCAGGGAATAATGAATGCAAAACGCCGTAGTTAAACACCGCATATGAGCTGATGCAGAGGCCGTCACTTGGATTATGCTATAAACGGAAAGAAAGTGATATTTAATCATTTGCAAAAAAAATAAATAAATATAAATCGTGGTGATGGATTTGGTGTACTTTGACTCTGAGTGACTCATTACAGCAGATTGCTATTTTCCAGTTAAGGAAGGGAATTAAAAGGGCAAAGCAGAGAAAAAGTCATTACTTCCAACAGCATGCTGGGTCTCCTGTTTAAATGTATAAACTATCGGTAGCTAACATTTACGGGCTGAATTACGTCCTCTCAAAATTCATATATTGAAGTCCTAACCGCAGGAACCTCCGAGTGTGACTGTCCTTGAAGACAGAGCCTGTAATGAGGTAATTCAGGTAAAATGAGTTCATGTGGGTGAGTCCTGATCCAACGTGACTGGTCTTCTTACACGAAGAGGCGATTAGGACGCAGACACGCACAGACAGAGGAAGAGGATGGCCACCTGCAAGCCGAGGAGAGAGACCTCAGAAGAGAGCTGACACCTTGATTTTGGACGTCCAGCCTCCAGAACTGTGAGAAAATAAATTGCCCTCATTGCAGCCACCCGGTCTGTGGTCCTTTGCTATGGCAACCACGGCCAAATGACACGACAGCCTTGGTCAAGTTGGAACCTCTTCGATGCGGGAGGCTTTCCCCCTGCTGTCAAGTTTATTCGGTGCAAGGAGGGATGGCAGGGTGGCGTGTTTCTCTGTGACCTCCAGCAGAGCCAGGGAGCCTCATGAGGATGGGGAGCAATGAGGCTGCTATGCTAATTTGGGCTCTCCTGTGATCAAATGTCAGTCCCTGAAAGACTCTTAAGTTTTGGGATTCCTGCAGGGAAGAGCTGATTTGACTCGACATTGAAGGGAGCTGGGTAATGACCACCTCTCTGAGTATTTTTCCATGCTGTGTTTTGGTAAGAGTTCTTTCTTAGGATGGAAAGTGAATTTATTTCCAATTTAAATGGATACAAGTTATAATTAAACATTTTCAATTAAAGCGCATTTATCACTAAGGCGGTTACATCTTTCAGTGTGAACAGATGCCTTTGAAGTTTAATATAGCACTAAAACTGCAAGAAAAACATCTATTACCTGTTAATAATGGCTGTATTTATTCCGTTTGATTTCTCTGGTGCCTTAGCGGCAGTAAAACAGAAGACAGTCTCGCATTGCGAAATTGAGCTGAATCGGGAAGAACAGGGTTCATAAAAAGCATTTTTCCCTCATGGGGAAATTTATTGAAGTTGTCTTTTCATCAGTTGGGAAAAGTTTTCCGTATTTGTGGTGTTTGCTGGTTTGGAGAGAGATCTTTTCTTTGCCATAAATCCTCTTCTCCCTTTTCCTTAAAGAAAAGGTTGGGTAATTCACCCTTGTTTGCATAGATGTGTCTTGGTATCTGCAACCGGTTATAATAATTCCAATTATTGAAATAGCATCTCCTTTTTACACATGCTGTGTATTTGGAGTCTTCTTAAACATTTGCTTCACTTGTGCAATTTTAAAAGTACCAGAAGGCACCATATAACCCACAACTGCACGCTCGGTCATGTGCTCCAGCAAAAGGAAAACTTAACACGCACACAAAGATCTGTGCATGGAAACTCAAAGCCGCTTTCTTCATAAATGTCAAAACTGGGGAACAACCCAGTTGTTTTCCTTATCGTGGAATACTACCCAACAATAGAAAGGGACTGATGGTTGATAAACACAAGAATTTAGAGAAAGCTCCAGGGAATGTTGCTCAGTGTAAAACGCCAATCCCAAAACGCTCCATTCTCTTGTTACCCCAAAGGGCAACCGCCTTGTGGAGACGAAATTTTTCTTGATTGTGGTGTAGACTTCACAGATCTACACATATGAAAAAAAATGCACACAACTGAATGCACAAAGACACACAAGTGAGTGTGTAAAACTGGAAAAGGCGCTAACTGTCCTAAAAAATGTGTCATGCCTTCGTGCGTTTTCCTGACGTCTGGAAATAAACTGCTCAGGGCCAGTGTCCTGCCCAACTTACTCCACTGCTAAAGACCGAACCGAGAAGGGTCTTCTTAGAGTCTGAGTTTCATCATTCCTGAGCCTGCCGGGGCCTGAGGGGTCTGCAGGTACCGG
Source organism: Lepilemur ruficaudatus (assembly GCA_963574885.1). Lineage (NCBI taxonomy): Eukaryota > Metazoa > Chordata > Mammalia > Primates > Lepilemuridae > Lepilemur > Lepilemur ruficaudatus. Next base: position 13,140 of record CAUYRT010097977.1, read on the forward strand.
ATCATCCAGGCCAGGGCTTGCCTGGTTTTAGGAAGTAGCTCCGAGGCCAGGTGGGGCACCTTGTGTCCGGACATCAGAGAGAGCCGCTCTCCGGGATCCTGGCTCTCCCCTCACGGGCCTTGGGCACAGGATCGATCCACGTCCTTCCCTGGAGACGTGTCCCAAGTTGCCCCTCTGGCGTTGGGCACACATGTGAACAGATAAATGAAACATAGATGCCAAAACCAAGCAGGAGGGTTGGGTGAGAATAAAGGTGAGACTGGCCAACGTTTGTGCTGGATTGAGGAAGACACATAAGAGGAACAACTGTATTTTTATTTGTTTGTCAGCAAATGTTTATCGAGCACTGTTTCAGGCACGTGTTTCTACGGCAATGGTGCGGAACAGCTCGAGCTTCGGTGGGTTACAGCTGCAAACATTCGTTCTCGAGACCCCGGATGCGTATTACACACGTCCACTGATCCAGGCGGTGCCTCTCCGCTGTGCAGGGGCCAGCCTGGCTTCCGGCTGCCTGTGGGTCGGGTTTAAGTCGGGTCTTACTCTCTCCATCCTCCTCGGACAACCCAGCTGGCTCTGATGTCGTCCCCATGGTGACAGCAAAAGCATGAGCGCAAGCCCAGCTGTGTGAGATCACCCCAAACCTTCTTCTTGTCATAGCCTGACCAAGAAGGCCTTAGTGTTCCCTCTGGCCCAGCAAGCTTTAGAAAACCTTCTTCCTGCCTCCAGGCCTGAGACCTCCCTTTTGTTAGAGCGTTTGCTTTAGAAACCCTGTCATTGCAAATTGCCCCTTTGAGATGTAAATCTTTTCAAAAGCCTCCTGCCAGTTTTACAAATTGGGAATGTTCTTCTTAAGGACCTGGGGGCCTTCCCTTTAGCCATGTAAACATGGAGGCATTGCACCTCCACCCGGCAGTTTCTGTGGGGAGCCTAACTGCCTGCGGGCACCCAGCGCCAGGTTGTAAGACCACCTCCTCTCTGCAGGTTCTAAGAAGAAACTCCACTTTGCCTTTGGGTAAAGCCATTTAGCAAACAAGATGGCTATTGAGGCGCCCACCACACTCTTTAAAGCACTCCTGTTCTGTGTTCCCGTGGAGCTGAGTTCAGACTGAGTGTTGACTTCTTTCCTCTACAGCAACGCCCTTGAAAAAGCCACCGTTGCCTGTTTAACTTGGGTACAGGTTTTGCTTCCGTGCTTGCTAACACACCATTGGTCAAAAGCACACACCCACGTTCTATGACACAGGAGATGAACTCTGCTCCAAGGGGAGGAGGGATGGTGAGTATTTGCTGAAGAATAATCTGGCTCATTCCCGGAGAGCACCTGTCTACTACCTGCCAGGGCGCAGAGATGATTAGGGAAGGGTCTCTGTTCACCTGGAGTCTACATTCTAGGGATGAGGGAAAGACAGACAATAAATACCTAGGTAAGATTATTTCAGATAGTTGTGCTTCCTATGACTGCAATAAATAAGGTGGTACAACAGGAAGTGAGCAGGGTTATGGAACTAGGGCTACTCCAGTTGTCTTGATCAAAGGAGGCCTCTTTTGCACAGGGGGAGGAGGAGAGGGGGCCAGGGGGCTGGGAGGAGGAGGTGTTAGCCACAGAGGAGTCTGGGGTGGCAGATGGAGCAGGAGCCCCAAGAGAGGGGAGCTCAGGTGTTCTCAGAACAGAGAGAAGGTCAGTGTGGCTGGGAGGGCAACAGGCAGGACAGTGGAGAGGCGGGCAGGGGCCAGACTTGGAGAGTGTGTATGTTTATTCCAAATGCGGTGGGACCTGGGGGCACTTTGTACACAGGGGAGGGAAAGGCTGTGTGCAGAATGGAAGGTGGGGGTGTGGGCAGTAGGAGCAGGGGTTGCATTAGGAGGCGTCTCTCCTCATCCAGGTGAGAGGAGGGAAAGGCCAGGACCAGGCTAGGGCTGGGGAGGCGGATTTCAGACACACTTTGGAGGTGGGTGCAAGAGGACGCGTGTATGAATTAGAGGCAGGGTCTGAGCAAAAAGGAGGAACCAAAGAGCAGGAATCTCATCTAATTTGCTCATCGCTGTCTCTGCACTGCTGAGGACATAGTACGGCACAAGGTCGCTGCTAGAAAAATACACGTCGAATGTTTTAGTGGATGAGTCACATCCCAGACCTGGAAACCCGATGAAGGAGCATCAGTTTGTGATATTTTATAGAACTAGGAACTATCTACAGATGATCGTGACTCTAGTTTCTCCATATATCTTCACTGGTGTGCTAAACTATACTGTAGGAAGATTCCAAACTTTGAATATTCTGTTCCTACAAGGAGTTCACAGGTGTCAGACCACATGCCTCGAATCTGGGTTCAGAGATTGTGGTTCCCAGTCTCCCAACAGCTCTCGTTAGGACAAATAAGTCAAACCGGATCAAAGAGAAAGGACGACACGCCATCCCCTTAGGACTAAACAGAGTTTTCACAGGAACTGGCTTTGCAGATACTGGTCTTGCAGGTTCAGAGCTGAAGTTGAAATTCAGCTTTTGTTTGGACACTGAAAACCCCACCAGGCTCTGCCCTGTCCCGGCACACGTGTGGCTCTCCTGGGTGGCAGCGGGTTGGTGGGGTGGCGTCAAAGATTGGTATCTCTGGATGGCCGTCACGTCGCCCCAGAGCCCCTCATTAGTGCGCGGTGGAGAGAATCAAGCTGTCCCCGCTGTCACCTCTCATTCTATCGTTTTAGGTCAGTTAGTGTTTTTTATCCTGCAAGGGGCTGACCTGCTGCTCACTCATGCCCGGATTCCATCACTCTCTGGGCTTCGCTTTCATTCTCTTAGAATGCACTGATGGTTCCATTTCTTAAACTGAACTTTCCCGGTTCCGTTGAAGTGAGGCAATGTCGGGCAAGTTCACAGGTGTTGGCACCAGGAGCCTTGAAGAATCCATCCTCCCTTTCCCAGAATCTGGAGAAATAGCTGCTCCAGGAATGCACATGGTGGCCGCTTCCTGTCCTGGGCCACCTCACTCTCTCATACGCTCCTTCCACGTGTACATGAGCACATTTTGTCAGACAAAAAAGAAACACGTTTGTTTAAAATATAATTTTCCGTTTTTTTTCATACATGAATCCAGCTCATACCGGCCCAGCCAAAGTCATCGCGTAATCAATGCATTATTGATGACAGCAAAGTTTCCATGAAAAGAATTCCGGGAGTGCCTGGGTAGATATAATTAGCAAAGAAGAAGTTAGAGGAGTCACCTGCACCAATGCACCATCCTCCTGACTGCGGGTGACTCAGGACCTAGTTGCTTTACAGTAATTGGCCTGTGAGGAAGCTTGTGACAGCTTTGCAATGAACTCAACAGGCCAGGTACCCCTTTGCTGGAATCAGAGTGTTTTAATTATTGGGATTCAGGGAAACACATGTTTTACTGAAAGAGATCTCCTCACCTAGGCAGATTTATATACACTTTGGGATTTCAGCAGCCTGTACAATTTTTTTAAGTTTTTATTTTTAATTATTATGGGTACATATTAGTCGTATATATTTATAGGATGACATTTTTTTCCCCATTGAATTTCTGCCCTCCTGAGACGTACTGAAAACTTACCTAACAGACAATTTGGAAGTTATGGAATAGCAACCAAGTGTTTACTAAATTGTCATTCAGCATGTCAATTTACTTTTGGACTTCTCTTAAATATTCTGCTAAATTTCAAGATGTTTGAGAATAGGGTTCCTATTCCTTGTCTTAAAATATCCAAGAGTATTTCCACATTGTAGGTGTTCAGGAAATGAATATTGAACTGCTTTTTCAGTGAAATATTTGTGCTTTGTCTCTTGGCAAATATTTTCTATCTCTAGTGATCTTGCTTTTTTTTTTTTCTTTTCTGTCGTGGTGTTGAAGTAATTACTTAGAGTATTTTGAAGATCTAGAAGCATTGGTCAGGACCGACTCAAAGGCAGAAGCTTCACCTTCTTAGAGAAAGATGGTAATTGCTGTTGTTTTTTGGTTGTCTGTTTGTTTGTTTTTTGAGACAAAGTCTCACTCTGTTGCTGGGGCTAGAGTGCCAGGGCATGAGCAATTCTTGAAATGGCAAGACTATGAGAGAAAACACGCCAGTGGTTGTTAGGATTGGGAAGTGTGAAGCGGAGCTTGATGACAAGGGAGCAATGGGAAATTTAGGGGGTGACGGGAAAACTCCGCATCTCAGTAACGATGCTTGTTACATGACGGTCTACATTTGTCTGCTGTCACTGAAATGTACATTTAAGATTGGTCAATTTTGTGGTACCCAGATTATGGCTCATATGGCTCATTAAAAATAGTGCCTCTCGATGTCCCTGTACTAATTAACTTTGCACAGAGTAAGTGTTACGTTCACTGTTTCCCAGCACGGGGAGTCAGACACATGGTCAGATCATCCACATCCTGGATGATCCACATCACAGTTGCACACCCCGCCTACACCAGGGCTTCCTCCTGTGCCGTAGTCACGAGCACTGCGCGCTGCTTACCTCCTGGGCATACGGAGGTGTGCTGTTGCTGGCCCTGTGACCAGATGGGACCCTGCCACTGGTTATGACATCGCTTCCAGGACAAGTCATTCCATCGCCGTGGAAGAGAGCGACCAAAGCTCTCACATCCCAGAGATCAAACATCCTAAATGCAAAACGGGGTCCGGCATGCACAGCATTTGTGTAAAATGGAGGTAAAAGGTCACACCATAGATGCCCAGAATTAGAGTTCTGGCTCATAAGGACAGTAATAATAATTGCGTTTGGGTTAGGATTTGGGAGGCAGCAATGGAAGCAATGGTTTTAGGTTATCTTTTATACTTTTCAATTTCGAATCCGGGAAATGTATTATGTATTTAAAAAATTGACATTGTATTAAACAAATCAAAATACACATTTCCCGGCTGCACACTCAGACAAACACACAGACCCATAAACACTCATCCCAAATCCTTTGCCCCTGGGCCCATCAGAAGAGTTAACCAGATTCAAAAGCCCTGCTGCTGTGCATTTTCCGAGCATATTATCACATAATTTTTAAGTCACCCAGACCAGTCTGTCTTTCTCACTTATGGAGACTTGAAAAGAAATTAATTCAGTAAGTCATTGTGAATCATATGTGTTTTATCAAGGGTGATACTAAGAAGAAACCAGGAGAAGGACAATTCCTGAAATTTTCATTTAAGCAGTTGGTTTAAGATGCTTTCTGAGTCATCATTTCCTGGAAGGTTTGGGATATTGTCAGAAAGACAGAGTCAAAATAAAAAAAAAAACCATTATAGCAATTGTCTTAGCTGTCTCCAGGCTTGTCATGATCACACCGATAAAAATCGGCCAAGCTGGGAGTGAGTGTGAGCTGTTGACTTGAGAAATAGTTGCGGGTTTGGCAGCTGAGAAAGTGGAGGGGCCCGAAGTTTTTGCTCATTACCAGGATTTATTGTTTCCAGTTCTGGGGAAGTGTTGGCTAAGCAAAATAAGGTCGTTTTTATCAGTCTGCAAGGAAGATTTCGCTTTAAAAATAATAAAACGAGAAGAGAAAGGAGGAGGAGGAGAACACAAGATTCCTGTCCCGGGATTTGGAAGTAGGGCAACGGGTCTGCTTGCTTGTTAGTATAGAAGCCAATTAAAGAGTTGGGGACGGGGAATTGCTTAGAGCATTTGCGCTGGAAACAGATATTTGAGATTAAAAATAATAACAGCATAATCGACCAAATGAGAGACTGAGGGATTCAAACTTTCAATTAAGAAAACAGGCCAGATTACGGAAGAGTATAGAAAAAGATACACAAATACCTGTTAACCCAACACCCAGCTTTGTCAACTCTTAATAGGTTGACGTGTTTCCTTCGGTATTTTAAAATAAAATATTACAGATACATTGGAAGCCTTATGTGTCTTTTCTTGATTT
>CAUYRT010097978.1:0-13832 GCA_963574885.1 Lepilemur ruficaudatus
CCCTTATCTACTTTCCCCAGCCTGGGATCCCAGGGCAGGAGACTCTCTGGAGCCTGTGAGGCTGTCTTCCAGCCGTAAATAACTTTTCTGCTTTCTCAAGCTTGAGTCAAAAGGACATTCTACTACTTATTAACTATTCTACTTAATCAAACCTATAATATGGAATACTTACTGCATCTCAGGTGAGAGAGCTATGTCTCAGGGGTAGTTGCTACGTCACTAGGGGACCCCGGTGTTCCGGGCAGCAAACACACACCCCGAGGCTCCTGTGTTTGGGACAGCTCCCAACAGGCCCTATGTCCACTGACAAGTGTCCTTATAAGAGATACACAGAGGAGAAAACATGGGGAAAAGAGAAGTCCATGTGAAGACGGAGGCGGAGATTGAAGTGATGTTGCCACAAGTCAAAGAACACCTAAAGAATCTGTTAGAAAACAGAGGGGTGAATGAATGTCGGGCATTTTTCGGGGGCTCCCCAAGACCACTCCCAGGTGCAAGTGATTCACTAGGACTCACAACTCAGCACATATTTGTATTCATGGCTATACTTTGTTACCACAAAAACATACAAAGTAAAACCAGCAAAGGGAAAAGGCTCATGTGGCAAAGTCTGGAGGAAACCACATACAAGTTCCAAGAGTCCTGTCTCCTTGGATCATACAGTATACACTTAATGCCTCCAGCAACAAGTGGTGACAACACACATCAAATGCTGTAGGACCAAGGAAGCTTATTAGAGATTCAGTGCCAGTGGCTTTTATTGAGGGCTGATCATGTAGGTGCTCACTGCCTAACACACACGAAAATTCTAGAATCCCAGAGGAAACAGGTGTTCAGGATAAACCATAAATCAGGACGTTGTTTGAAAAACAGTTGAGGCACAGTGAGCCACCATTGGAAAATGTTTGGGAACACTTCCAAAAATCTACATTCCCAAATACTAGTTGCTATGGTTTGGATGTTTATATACCTACAAAATTCATGTTGAAACTTAATCTCCAATGCAATAGTATCCAGAGGTGGGGCCTTTAGGAGGTGATTAGGTCATGAGGGCTCCTCCTTTGTGAGTGGGATTCAGGCCTTTATAAAAGATGCTTTACACACTGTTCTGCCCTTTTTGCCCTTCTGCCGGGAGTCCCCCAGCCGACAGGGTTGAAGACAGGTCGTCACACAGGAATAAGAAACGAGACAACAGAGGAGAAAGAGTGGGGTCAGGGGACTCAAGGCTTTGCAAACCAAGAGTCCCAACACTAATTCTTCACTCATATTTATTCATCTCAAGAACAAAAGATCATCATGAATCATACAATTAAACATGTCCTAAAGATATCCCCATAGGCAAACAGGTTCTAAAGATTTCCATAATGATTACAACAATCGGGTATACATTATGCAATAGGGCTATAAAGATTATTATACAGATTAAGATATCCAGGTGTACATTGATCTCAGCAAAGCTATTTCTAGCCTAAAACTAAACAAGAACATAAATTTGGAATTGAGGCCAAGCTAATTTTCCAGCAGGTTGAACACTCCTAATAGCAATCCTGGAGCAGTTTTCTGCCCCAGGGAGGTACTATAGGTACTATTTTCAGTTCCTCCTGCCCTTGGAATGTCCTTACCATTTGGAGACCAGCCACACTCATGCAGACTGTCACATCCGCAGAGGTTCCTAGGCCAGCAATATCCCTAGGCCACCCTAACATTTCTAAGCTACCCGAACACCCTTCTGCCATGTGAGGCCATAAAGAGAAGAAGCCTTCAGCAGACACCAAATCTGCCGGTGCCACAGTCTTGGACTCCCCACCATCCAGAACTGTGTGAAATAAACTACTGTTCATAAATTACACTATCTATGGTATTTTGTTACAGCAGCAGAAAAGAACTATGACACCAGCTAAGGGACAATCCTGTAAGCAGGACTTTCCAAGTACAGCAAGCAGTCTCCGGCCTGCTGCATGTTTTCTGCACAGCAAGTAGCCAACAATGTCTGCTACAACATATCATTTAAAAAAATCCTAAACTTGTTTATGTTACAAAAATTAGAAGAAAACGAGATAAAAGGTTTTTAAAAGGCCCTGTTTTACAGCTGCAATAAAAGTAAAAAACCAGGAAGGAGATGAGAGGGAAGCACACACACTGTTCAGTAAATTTTGAATCCTAATATAATCCTAAAAGTAATAACTAGATATTTAAATATTCCAATGCAATACAAATATATGTTTATATATATTTAATCAGATTCCAGTTACAATGTCACTGGTTTTCTCTTCTGTTTATATACTACTTTTGCCATTAAAAAAATTCTTATTAACTGAAATTGTATTATGGAAATATTTAGAATATGAAATTAACTAAAATAGCAAATTACAGTGTTTCCACAGTTTATCTGAATTATGAAAATTAAGCAGAGAAAAAAGACAAAAATTGAAATATATTAACATTTTTAACAAGAGTCTCTAGGAAATAGAATTTGGGGGACTAGAAATACTATTTTCTTGGTGTCAGAAAGAACCTGAAAGGAAATATACAAGTCGATTTGCAGCAAGAAGAAAAGAAATCTCAACTTTTATAGAAAGCTTCCCACTTTAGATTTACTTAATCATTAATCTCTCTAAATTTCCCACCTGTGGGGAGGAAAGGGGGGTGCGACCTAGGGGCCCCAGGAGATCTGTAAACTAGTCCTTGAAGAAGGAATGGGACCGGAAGGACTGTGGTGGATGTAACGTTCGCAAGGTCTGTCCTAGCAGCCAAGGTTTGAGCCTCAGCCTAACCACCAGCCAGGGGCCCCAGACCTACAAATTCCAGGTGTTACAAGCCTCTGAACCCCACACGGCTGGACCTTTCCCAAACACTTAACACACATCCCATATTAATCCTGAAACCTAGACCAGACTCCTTCCTCCGCTGACCATCAATCACCCCTGGCGTCGTCACCGAGCCCCATATTAACTCCAGACACTGCCCTTTTTGACAAATACCACATCCCGCTAGAGTTCTGCATCACGAAGCCCTACTGACAGAATGACCCGCAAAGACCCCAAACTCTGACGCCGGGACTCTCGTCGTCGAACGCGACAGAGCGTTAACGGTTGGCCACCAGAACTCTCCCAGGCCGGCCGGCAAAGGCACCCCAACTTCAGATCCACCGTCCCGGACCCCCGGCTCTCCCCACGGACATCCACAGACCCTCTCTGCCTCCTTAATCAATTCAAGGACTTCGCTTCCACATACTCACCTGATCTTCTCCTTACTCAACTCAGACCTCCTTACTGATACACCGAAACTCCGCGAATTCTTCCGTTTCTGGCTGCTAAGCCCAGCCTTGGCGCCGGCCCACGGCGGCCGAGGAGGGCAGGAGGCGTGCCCGCTCAGCTCCGACCCCGGGCTCGGGCCGCTCCAAGGCGCTAATATGTCCGCGTGCTGCGCAGCGCCCCCCGGCGGCGGCATCTTGGCAGGTCTGACGTACAAAAGGGACCTGAATGGCTCGCGTGACAACGAAAATCTGGGCATGATACAATTTTGAGCTTACCTGGACAAACAGAAATTCATGAAGTGGGAGGCATCAGAACAAAAGAAGTTTACTGCTCCTATGCTTAACATATTATAGGAAAATATTGATAGGGTAAATAAGGAAGAAAAAACAAAGAAATTATTTGGTTACGGTTATGAAATTGACTTCTTCAGTTTGCCTTGTTGGAAAGTCCCTGATGACATAATTATATGTTAGTTGACTACTTTTGATTGGCTGACATTAGATTTTGTTTTTCCCTAACACAAGCATTTACCAGAAATGACAGGAGTGTTGCTTATGTTTGCAGTTTAAGCAAGGTTAAGACTATTTTTAAGGCCTAACTGGTTTTGTTTGCTTAGGAATTTTTCAAGCCTTGTCTCCATTTTAATTTTACTTTAACACTGGAGCCAGTGAAAAGGCGCTGAAGTGTTACCTCTCCTGACACCTCAACCCCTGCGCTGCAAGGTTGGCAGGGGTGCCCACAATGCTGCACAAACTGCACAGATTTTCCGAGGCTCGAGCTTACCCAAGGCAAACACCGCGACAGCAAAGTCCACCTCAGAGGGCTGGGGAGAGATGAACGCACCCTTTATCTAGGGACTAACACGAAATTGTTAGAGGCGGCCCAATGAATGTGGCCATTATAGAAAGCACCTTTGACATAAGTAACACTATCTTAGGGGAAAAAACTTACATTTTAAATGGCATCATGCCCAGGGTCCCAGATGTTCACCTGATAGGGACTACACCTAACCAGACAAGGGTGCAAGTCTTCACTGGAGGACTCGGGGACTTTACAAAGAGCAAGATTCCACAAGTTTGACATAGCTGTCTCAGTAGACACCATCTTACTGTCACTCCTGATCAGCCTTGGGCATCTGCTGCCAAAGGCTCTGCTCAAATCAAGGACTCTTTCTTGTAAGACCTTAATGACCATCTGGATCAGCCCAAGACACTCTCTTTGTCCACCTTGTTCTTCTTAGACTGGTTTGTTAACTCATTTTCCTATCCCCTTTTCTCTTGATGTTATACGTTACCCTGTTTGATGTAAAAATTTTGATATATAACATTTATATATTAGCTAAGTATACTATTATGTATGGTTTACAGTATTGCCTGACTTGTGAATCTACTTGAGCCTGAGTGCCCAAGGCTCTGGGTAGGACTAGGATAGTACTAAGGAAAACTGCCTTCTTGGGAACTCCCCATAGCTCGTGGCTTTTATGATTAAATATGCATCAATAAAACTCTGACCTTGTGGAAAGACACAATGTATGTGGACCTGGTTAATGTCTGACGTTGTGCAGTTGAGAACAGCCGTCTTAGAGGAATTTCAGGTGTCCGCACAGCAGAGAACACGCCCCTGAGAGAGAGAAAAAATTAGGCCACTAACCTTGGGTGATAAAGGCTCATGGCAAGTCCCTGCATCTCAGCCAGTGGGATTAGACTTAGAAGGTGTGAGTCAGAGTCAATATATATATTCATATCCCAGGTCGCTTTTTGCTTCAGTCTGTTTGGAAAACACCAAGTGTAAAAACTTGCAATTATGGCCTATGAAATAGCAGGATGCAAACGCCACCATGATGCCGTCGTAGGATAGTAATACGGTGCAAATGGTTTTTGGAGAGATCACGCACAACTGTTCTTTCTGGGTCATCAAGGCTGCAGTGCCTCCGCTTGCAACTGAACTTACTGGAAGAGGACTCGAGTGTCTTTGTGCCGTTTGGTCACTTTCTTGCGTCTGTCCCCGTCTGTTCCCGTCTTCCCTCTCCCTGCGCCTCAGTCCAAGCTCGCTCCAGCTGTAGCAGCAGCGAATACCGTAAGGCAATACAAATCAGTCAACCAGAACTTTATATAGCTATTCAAACGCTGTTAAAACTACCCCATCCAGCTCTGCCCGCCGCCATAGCCTCGCTCCCAAAGCAGCGCTGGGCCCCGGCGGCCGCGTTCATATTAACAAAAGGGGCGGGGAGGGGGTGCGGCCGCCGAGCACCCGGGTGGGCGCGAGGCTGTTCTTCCCCCTTCCCGGCCTCCCTCTGCGGGTTCGAGACGTGGACGTTGGTCCCAGCGTCTCCGCGGCTGGTGACAAAAGGCAAAGGCCCCCTGCCTCCTGCCCCAGGACCCCAGTCCCCTGCCCCTGCCCGGCACCGTGGAGTTCTCTGAAAGGAGAAGCAGGACATTCCAGAGGCTTGAACCGGTGAGCGGAGGTCATCACCATGAGGTCTACATAAGATCTCAGAATTTATCAGCGATGTTAATGGGGAGGCCAAAGAGACAACCGCCCACCCCCTTTTTAACGAGAGGAGAGCATGGAACTGAAAAACACAAATTAGAAGTATGAATATCTGCATGTTGGCAAAGAAGGAGAAAAAGTAAAAGAAACGCCCCAAGATTTGGATTGAATCCGGCCTCAGTGTTTGAACCCCTCTGCTGAGACCCCCTGCCCAGTCTCCACCCTCCTTCAGGGGTGGGTGGGATGAGTTACACCCCAAAGCAGGCAGTGCTCAGGGCAGTGTGGCATCCACTCCAGAACCTTCCAGAGCCAGCTCCACACCACCGCGAGCTCCAACAGAGAAGGTCGGGTGGTGCATTCGTCTGTTAGATCAAACTGCTGTACTTGTAACTGCCAGCCGTCATTGCAGGCCCTTCTCCAAGAACTCAAGACCACGTGGAAATTAACGCAAACTTCAGCAGTTGGAACTCAAAACTGTCAACAACCCCCAATTTCCCATATATGCTCCCAGGGGAACTGCCCTCGCTCAAGGGGAATAAAAAGAAAAAAGTGTCCCAAAGATTGTTGAAACTCTCAGTATGAAACAGAAGCCCAATGTGTTGGAAACTGAGAAGACAGCAGGGGCATCCGACCAATGTGGTCTCCAAGGAGAGGTGGAGGTCACCTCCGACAAAGAAAGCCATGCGGTGTTGCCGACTCACTTTCCTCAGATCTGGAAGAGCAACTTGCTGAAGGCTTTGATGTATTTATTCCTAAACCTCAGCTGCACTCATCAAACTTCACACGCTCAGAAAGTCCTGTGTTTGTAAAACGGGTGTGTGCGGTTTTTGACAACAAGATTTTGGCTAACTCAGCCGATGGGAGGAGGAAAAGAAGGTTCAATGACAACTGGAAAGGACCACTACGCCAGACCATTGAGGGTGCAAGAAAAGATTGGTCTGTATCACTTCATTTTATGGGTTCTTTGTTGAGCTTTGCCTTCATTCCATAAAGATGCAGCTGAAATCAGAGTAAACTTTAGAGGCCATTAATAATTTCATTTGCCATTTAATTTATCCTGTAATTGACTCTATAACTCATCACCCCAAAACACCACTAAAGTTTGGTATTTCAAGGCGATGTTAATTTGTTAAAATAATAACTTAAGAGCCAGTATGGTCTGCTGCAGAACCAAAAAGAAGGTTTTTTTTCATATTTCACTTTTAAAGGAAGGTATTTTTTCTTCTCAGTAATTTCTGAGAATGTTATCAAAATATGATTTCAACTTAATTTTTGAGTTGTAAATAAGAATAAAGCTAGGTTGCTTTTTATGAAAATAAAACAGCTCTCTCCAAAAAACAAAAAAGCAAAAGAATCTATCCCATCCAATAGGAGTTGCTGTAAATTTTACAAAAAGATAAAGTTAATAAATAAAATCTGAGAATTGGCCAGTCCACAAATTGGACTGCTTCCATTTAAAAATAGTTTATTGTCTTTTCATAAATACTGGCTGTTTAGAGTCTCCTCTGTCAATGTTTACCTATTAATTTTTATTCTGTTGTCATTTTCTTATTGATTTGTAAGTTATTTATATATTCTAGGTTTTCATCCTTTTTCAGTAGTGTTGCAAATATATTTTTCCAGTCTGCAGCTTGTTTTCACTTTGTTTTTGTTGTCTATGATATAGAATTATCTAATTTTAATGTAGCTGAAATTTAACAATATTTCCCATTATAGTTTGTACTAAGTCTTTTTAAAGAAGTCCTTCTCCACATGAAGATCATAAACACATTTTCTCATACTTACTAAAACTTTTGGAGTTTTGCTGTTCACATTCAGCATTCTGGGAATTAGCAAACTGCAGCTCATGCGCCAAATACAGCCCAAAGCTTATTTTGGCTTTGCCCTTACGCTAAGACTAGATTTTATATTTTTAAAGAGTTAAAAAAATGAATAGAATATACAGCAGAGATTGCATAGATCGTATGTAACCAGCATAAACCTAAAATGCTTACTATCCGGCCTTGCACCAAAAAAGTCTGCCAACGTTTAGAGTCATACACAAAGCATTGATTTGTGTAGAGTATGAATCAGGCATCAAATTTTGCTTTGTTCCATAGGATAATTAATTATCTTAGCACCTTTTAAAAAATAACTGTGTAATAAAGAATTTAGCTGGTCCTTGTCCTAGGTTCCTAAGAAATAACCTCAAAACCCTTGGAATTTCCTGGGTGGTAAGAGTGTCTTTGTTACTCATGGAGGACCCTCAAATTACACCTGATAGATTCTGCTAAGGAGATGACTCAGGATGGGAGCCAGCCATGCTAGAAAGACCAACCATGTGTTTGTAGAGTTGAGGCTTTGAGCAATGTGATATGTCTGAACTAGGGATTGGAAGGGACATTGAGTTCAACCTAGTCAATTGTGCCTATGTAATAAAACCCCAATAAAAACTCTGGACAGGAAGGTCAGGTATACCTCCCTGGTTGACAACACTCTTCCAAGTATTCTCATTCCTCAATGCTGGGAGGGTAACACAGCCCCGAGGATGACAGAAGCTTCATGTTTAAAACATTCCCACATTTCTCCCTATCTGCCTCTTCTTTGGCCTGGTTCAAGTTTGTATGCTGTTTTGAAAATAAAACTGTAATCATAATGCTTTCAGTGACTTCTGAGTCATTCTCACCTGAGGAAGTAATCTATTGAACCTGGGGGTTGTTGTGAGAACTCCCAAATTTGAAGACAGCTGGTCAGAAGTGAGCATGGCCCTGGAGACCTCTGAATTTGCAGCTGGTGACTGAATTGAGGACCTATATACTTAAGTTTGGCAACCTCCATGTAATAACCCTTTTCTGCACTGACTCGTAATGCCATTTCAGTTATATATCCAATTTCCATATATATTAATCGTTTTTCTGAGCTCTCTGCTAAAATTTGGAATAGGTATCTGCCCCTGTACCAACACAATGCTGTCTTAATTACTATAGATTTGTAGCAAATCTTGTTATCAAGTAGAGCAAAATCCTTGTCATATTTGTTAAGAATTGTTTAAAATATTTTTGCCTGTTTGTCTCCTCTGAGAATTTTAGGATTGGCTGTCTAGGATTATAGAAAGTCCCATAGAGATGTTTTTTGGTTACACAGCAATAGACAACAAATACAAGGTCCTTGCTTGCCATACTAAAGAGATTAGACCTTTTTTAAAGGCCACAGAGAGTTGCAAAATAATTTAAGAGATTTCTAGATGGAATAAGTATTTGTATTTGTTACATTATGCTATGTTATAAAAAGAGCCCCCCCCCAAATATCTATGGCTTAAAACAACAAAGATTTACTTCTCACTCATATTACAAGTGAATGCGGGTTCTTTGAGAATTCTGCTCTACATCATCATTGTCCTCACTCAGAATCCCTGCAGCAGGAGTAACCCCTACCTGGAATATTACTGGTTACTAGGGGAGATGGAACCAGGTATAGAAAGGTACACACTGGCTCCTAAGGTTTCTGCTGAGAAGTGATAATCACCTCCACTGTCGTTTCATTGGCTAAAGCAAATGCCTTGGTTGATATGTAGCTTCAAATGGATAGAGAAATACAATCCTTCCATGTATCCATAATGAGAGAGATCTGGAATATTTATGAACAGCCTAATGACTATCTTTTTAAAAATCAAGCTACTGAGAGTATGGAAAATAAAAAGGGTGGCAGGAATGGAGGTACAATTGAGCATATGGTTGCAGTTCATAGAAAGGTTTATTAGCATGTAAGTCAGAGGGTCTAAAAGGTGGTTGCAACCACATGTCTGTAATGACACTGACAAAACCAGAAGCATGGCCGTGTACAGTGGCTCACGCCTGTTATCCTAGCACTCTGGGAGGCCGAGGCGGGAGGATCGCTCAAGGTCAGGAGTTCGAAACCAGCCTGAGCAAGACCCCATCTCTACTAAAAATAGAAAATTAATTGGCCAACTAAAAATATAGAAAAAATTAGCCGGGCATGGTGGCTCATGCCTATAGTCCCAGCTACTCGGGAGGCTGAGGCAGGAGGATCACTTGAGCCCAGGAGTTTGAGGTTGCTGTGAGCTAGGCTGACGCCACGGCACTCTAGCCTGGGCAAGAGAGTGAGACTCTGTCTCAAAAAAAAAAACAAAAAAAAACTAGGGGCATTGTGGCCTGGACTAAAATTGCTGGATTAAAGGATAAGACATTGATTTTAACAAAATTCTTTGCAGCATCTTCTTCTGAACCCATATATGCTGGGATAGCCTCAAACTAGGTGAGCTAACCTGGACATCTGGTTTGAGATACAGAAGGTTAGTCAGTAATACCAACTGTATACCTTTGCCTTCTGTCTTCTGGTACAATGTTTTTACAGCTCTCTGGAATGTTGTGTTCCTTAAACTCTAATCGTGTAAAAAATGGAATTCATAATTCCTGTGTACCCCCCACCTAGCATCAATATCCTGCCTTTCTTTCATTAAGATTATTTTTGTGATTGAGGGATTATGAGATAAATCAATGAACCTTGGGTTTATGTAATCTGATGTTGAGTGTGGGCCAGGTAATATAATCCGGATGTCAAAATTCCAAGAGCACCTGAATCCACCCAGTGATAAGAAGGGTCCACAAAGAGATCATCACCAGATTAGTCCTCAAGGGATACATCTTAGACATGCCAGTTCTCCTGAACACTCACTGCCAATTGGGGGATTGTTACCTATTGTGATGAGATGGCAAGGTAAACTTGGAGGAACCTGTATCACATGAGAAGAAACAATGGAAAACTTTCAAGTATTCTTTTTTGAAGTGGCCTTGAGGTATTTTTTCGCCAGCTCCCACATTGCTGATAGCACAGGGTGAAAAAAAGATTAAGATTCTGGCACTCAGAAGGGTCTTTTTCATCGTTCTGTTTTCCCAGCACTCCAGAAGCCATGGCTAGTAAGGACAGAGCTGATGGGGTCAGCAAGGCAATGGTTAGCTCCCAATCTCACATCAGTCAGTGAAAATTGGGCCACAAATAGACTGCAGATGACTTTGCCATGCAAGAGGTAGTTTATTTAACTGTCAGTCTCACAAGATCGGGTAGATACTTTAACATGTTATTGAAAGTTTGGGTTTAGAATTCAAATTTAACCTGGAGAAGAGTAGGCTTTGCTAATACTCAGTTGTTACCCGATAGCAGTTACTTCCCTACAATTAGGGTGAGTGTCAGAGACTGACTGAACAAGAATGAAGAAAGATGAATCAGATATTTTCCACTGGGAGGTTCTTCTCTACTTGAGCCCCTTGTAGTATTTTGAACACATCAAGGAAATATTGGGAAGTACTCATCTCACTGTAGACACAGTGATTTTCTCGTTGGAAAGTGGTTTGGGGTGGGAGCTGGTGAGGGAACAAGGTGTGTGAAGACCTCTCATTCACTAAAATGATTTTGCTGCTCACAGGTAATAATCTTGGTCTTCAGAATTTAGTGTCCTAATCAACTTCCTGGGCTTCACACTTAGGACCTTGGAGAGCTCCCAGCTGTTCCTGCAGAAATCCTTTAAAAAAAACTCGGCCAGCAGAACAGCATTTCTTTTGCTAACCAATACTTCATATTGTCCTTGAGATGGCATCGTCACTCCTATCCCCAAGATTCTCAAGCCCTCCCCACATGCAAGACTGTTGGTTCCTTGGTTTGGGAAAGGAGGTCTGTCAGTGTCCCTGGGATTAATGTTAGCCCTTCTTATTTCTGTTCTGTCAGGAAAGTTGTATTTGTTAATAATCAAGGGAACCTCAAATTGCCTGCATATTAGAATTACCTGATGAGCTTTTTAAAAAGAGTCCTAATGTCCAGGCTGCTGCATGCCATTTTATTTAAAAATCTCTGTAGTTGATTACAACATCCAGCCAAGGTTGAGAACAATTGTCCTACATATTAGCTGGTGCATAGTCTGCTAATCTATATTTCAGAAAAGCTCCCCAGATTACTCTATTACAGAGAGTCAATGAACCTACTTTTCATTAACACTTGCCCAAAGAATAATACGTGGCTGCTGAAGGAGACTACAGGGAGGGAGAAAGTGAGGGAGAGGAAACTCAATAAAGAATTGTATCCTGTGACCATACAACATCTACAGAGATTTTCTTCAGCAGATATTGAAGACATCTATGAAAGAAAAAAGGCCTGCAAATTTGTGATATGATTCCATAACTGGAAAAGGATTCATCTTCCTTATTAGACAAATTTTAAAGGACTGACTTTTGGGTTTTGAAATTTTTTTTGCTGGTTCAGAACATCACTCCCATGCAATTAGTCGACATCCCAAAATATTGTGAATGAAAGAAAAACACTGCTGTAGACATGGTGCTGCACAGGGACAAAGTTAACTTGCAGTTAGTCTGTGGTTGTTCTATGATCTCCATAAACACCCAAAACCATGGTAGTGACCCTTGATCAATACAGGAATGACGTAATAGCTAGTGATTTAAACTATGATATATAGTTTAAACTCCAAAACTCCCCTTGAGGTACATACACCAGCTTGTCTACATTGTTTTTCAAAATAGATCTACACCTGTTTACAAAGCCTGGTTTTGGCTATGTGACCAAATGGATTTAAAAGACCTCTAAGTAAACTTGTGCATTGGTTCCCCTGAAATTGAGGTATGTCACATATATTTGGTGGTTTCTGATCTGAGACAAATAATGTCCTGTGTGACTGAAAAACGTCCCTAGAATCTATGCCTGCATGTCTCAAAAACTTTAATGTTTATATGTATTTTATTTCATTGGGTTTTTTCTTATGCTATATTGTAGACTTCATCTTTCTTGGAGTCTTATGTAAGTATTAACATAATTTGTGAAGTCATGTGAGTACTTTCAATATTTTACCCTGGGTAACTGCTTTAATTGCAGTCACCTGTTTTAATGTAAAACACTGTGCTTGAAAGGAAATATATTTTCATAAAGTGAAAATCAGGTTCAATGTATTTTAGAGTTCATTCCCCATTTAAGAAAATAATTTAGCTAAAAGGGGTAGAGGGGTGGGTGATGTGAGGTTGCTTTGTGGGTACAATGTGTGTTGCTTCAGTGATGTATGCGGTGAAGGCCCTGACTTCACCACAATGCAATATATCAATGTAGCAAAACTGCACTTGTTTGTACCCCATGAATATGTGCAAATAAAAAATAAATGAGAAAAAAATAAAATTTAGAATTTCCTCCTACATTTTAGAGAAGGATTAATAAAAACATCTTTTATGTTTGGCTTATGGTCTTTCAAAGGGAAGCATATTTTGCATACCTTGTGATGGTGGGGGAGGAGAGAATAGAAGCCTATTTTATTTGACCATAGGATCAAGCCACAATATGCAATCAAACAATAGATACCAGGACTACAGCAAATATTTAATTTCCATCTATCTGATATCAAGAATTATCTCTCAAACTATTTAGAATTGAGAAGGGGCATAAAAGCTGTGAATAATCATCTTCCTCAACCCCCAAATATGTGGCTGATTTAGAAGAAACAAAATCATTTATAAAGATGATGACTTCCACTTCATCCAATCTAAGATACTTTGGTTATATGATGCACCAATAATTTACATACCATGTTCTCCATTTAAATATGTAAAGCCATCAATTGTATGCCACATTTTAATTTCAGCATTGGTAATATGTGGGAAAAAATGTCCATTGTGGGGAGCTGTCCTGAACACGGGAGCCGCTGGGGATGTGCTTGCTGCCCAGAATACTGTGGCCCTTAGTGACATAGCAACTGCCCCGGGCATAGCTCTCCCATCTGGGGTGCACTAAGCATTCCATAGTATAGGCTTGAATAAGTAATGGAATGTCCTTTGTCCCAAACTTGAGAAAGCAGAAAAGCTATTCTTAGATGAAAAACATCCTCACAGATTCCAGAAAGTCCTGCCCTGGGACCCCAGGCTAGAGGAAATAGATGATGGAAAATGATTACTTGTGGGCTTGACTGGACAAAGATCTTATGATAATGATTAACGACCCTTTGTGTAGCTAAAGGGGATATGGTATGTAGGCTTCTATACGTAAACACTTACTCAAATGTTTTTCAGTTCTGTTTCTTCTGTATAAATAAAGCTTCTA
>CAUYRT010097980.1:0-15200 GCA_963574885.1 Lepilemur ruficaudatus
GTCCCAGCTACTCGGGAGGCTGAGGCAGTAGGATCACTTGAGCCCAGGAGTTTGAGGTTGCTGTGAGCTAGGCTGATGCCATGGCACTCACTCTAGCCCGGGCAACAGAGTGAGACTCTGTCTCAAAAAAAAAAAAAAAAAAAGGATTAACACCAATCTTCTTCAAATTCTTCCAAAGGCCAATATCCCTGATAAATACTGGTTTAAAAACTTCCTCAACAAAATACTAACAAACCGAATTCACCAGCACATTAAAATAATTATACACTATGATGAAGTGGGATTTATTCCTGGGATGCAAGGATTTTTCAACATATGAAAATCAATGTAATATACTCTATTAACATAATGAAGGACAAAAACCACGTGATCATCTCGATGCAGAAAAAACATTAGACAAAAGTCATCAACACTCAATAAACTAGGAATAGAATGAAACTACCTCAACATAATAAAAATGTTATATGAAAACTCACAGAAAACGTCTTAACTTGGTGAAAGACAAAGCTTTTTCTCTAAGATAAGGAATAAGGCCAGAATACTGACTATGGTGACTACTATTCAACATTGTAGTGGAAGTCCTAGCCAGAGCAATTAGACAAGAAAAAAAAAGGCATCAAAATTGGAAAAGAAGTAAAATTATCTCTATCTGCAGATGACATAATCTTTTATGTAGAAAACTGTAAGTATTCCACACCAAACAAACAAACAAACAAACACAACCTTATTAGAACTAATAAGCAAGTTCAGAAAAGTTGCAGGACACAAAATCAGAACAAAAAAAAATCTGTTGCCTATCTAACCAATAAAAGTGAACAATCTGAAAGGAAATTAAGAAATAATCCTGCTTACTATAGCACAAAAAAGGATAAAATACTTAGGAATAAATTTAAACAAGGAAATGAAAGACTTGTACACTGAAAACAATAAAGATTTCTTAGAAAATACAAGTAAATAGAAACATATCCAGTCTTTCCATACCTGACCTTATGTAATAGGTCACAGTCAAAACACAGGTACAGGCTGCGCAAACTGGCTCACGCCTGTAATCCTATCACTCTGGGAGGCCGAGGTGGGAGGATCTCTCAAGGTCAGGAGTTTGAGAGTAGCCTGAGCAAGAGTGAGACTCTGTCTCTACCAAAAAGAAAAAAAAACAGCCAGGTGTTGTGGCGCATGCACGCCTGTAGTCCCAGCTACCCAGGAGGCTGAGGCAGAAGGATTGCTTAGAGCCTGGGAGTTGGAGGTTACAGTGAGCTACAATGCCACCACACTCTACCCAGGACACCCCTCCTCACAGTGCCCCACCCCTTCATATTAAAAATAAATAAATAAAAATTTAAAAATTAAAAACAACAACAAAACACAGGTGCACAACACACAGTTGATTCAGCATGCTCAGGAAAAGACCTTCCAGCCCCTTTTAGCTGCAATATATTTTTTCCACACATACCCAAATCCTCCCCCCACACACATAAGCACACCCACAAGGGGTAATAAAATGGCACATGCACAGGCTGGACATGACAACAGCAAGTTCACCAAGATGTCCCACATGGGCTCAAGACATACATGCATTACTCACTTTTTTTCTTTTTTCTTTCTTTTTTTTTTTTTTTTTTTTGCTTTTTCTCCGCTTTGTGGTATAAAGGTTTTGTTGAAAATGTCAAAAATTCCTGCAGATACCCCTATAGGCAACAATCCTAGAGGGAGAAAAGCATTTATGTGAGAAAAGCATTTATAGCACCAAAAGTCAAGCTATTGGAGAAACTGGACAGCAGTGTGAGCAAAAATGTCTCACAGAAGAGTATGGTGTTGGAATGGCCACCATATATGACCTGAAGAAAAAGAAGGATAAACTGTTGAAGTTCTATGCTGAAAGTAATGAAAAGTAAATGAAAAATAGAAAAACATGGCATAAAGCTAAAAATGGAGATCTCAATTGTGTACTGAAAGTGGATCCATCAGCATCACAGTGAACACATGCCAGTTAATGATATGCTGATCATAACATAGGCAAAGATTTATCACAGTGAACTGAAAATTGAAGAGAACTGTCAGTATTCAACAGGCTGACTGCAGAAATTTAAGAAAAAACATGGCATTAAATTTTTTTAATTTGTGGTGCTAAAGCATCTGCTATCACAAAGCAGCAGAGAAATTCATTGACAAGGTTGCCTAGGTCATTGCTGATTAAAATCTGATGCTAGAACAAGTCTATGATGCTGAGGAAACATCACAGTTTTGGTGTTATTGCCCCAGAAAGACACTGAATACAGCTAATTAGACAGTCCCTACAGGAATCAAGGATGCCAAGGGCAGAATAACTGTGCTAGGATGTGCTAATGCAGCGGACAAGCATAGGTAGGCATCACCATGCTATGAGAGGCAAAAGTTTGTGACCTCACTGTTTACAATGAGTGAATTCTTACTCATCCTTTATTATGCTAACAAAAAAGCATGGATCACCAGGGATATCTTTTCTGATTGGTATCACAAATATTTATGCTCACTGCAGGGAAGCTAATCTATTCTGCTCATCCCCTAGCTGAAATTCTCATCAAAAATAATGTTTATGCCATGTGCTTTCCCCTAAATGTGACTTCATTAATTCAGCCATGTGACCAGGGTATCCTTAGACCAATGAAGAGTAAATATAAAAACACTTTGTTACAAAGCATCCTAGCAGCAGTGAACAGAGAGGTGACTGTGGAAGGGTTTCAAAAGAAGTTTAACATGAAGGATGTCATACATGCTGTTCCCAACACTTAGAACATAGTGACTAAAGACACAGTTGTGCATGCCTGGCACCACCTCTGGCCTGTGACTATGTTCAGTGATGATGAGGAACAAGGTGGTGACTCTGAAGGATTCCGTATGTCAAATGATGAAAAAAATGATGTCAAGTGAGAAAAAAATGACCTCTTTACATATGCAAAAAATATACCTTCAGAGTCTGTCAGTAAGCTGGAAAAAGTGGATAGCAAAGAAGTTTTTAACTTTGCTAATGAGGCTACAGTTGTTCATTCAGTGACCAAGGGTGAAAAAACCAAAATGGTTCTGAATCAAGCTCTTCCTGATAATACTGATGATGAGAATCATGTTGTTAACACTGCAGAATAAGTGCCCATAGACAGCATGCTCAAAATGTGTGATGGGCTACTGAAGGACCACAGCAGAGTATACTCATAACAGAACAAGAAATCTTTCAGTCTACAAAATCAAAAAGAGACTTCAAAGACAAAAATCGTTGTTAACAAGGCAGATGACTGAAGGAAACATTTAAAAATGCCATCCAGCAGAATACATCCTAATCCCTAGAGGACCCACTTCCTGGTCCCTCCACTGCTTCTGATGTTTCCTCTCACCTACAAAAATGAAATACAGTGTACGATAATCTTTTAATCAAAACACAGCATCTTAGGTGGAGGCTGAAAGCCTGCTATTGTTTGTCGCTGCTGTTGTTTCACAGCTGATACAGGTTTTCTGGTGACGCTGCTGTGCTGCTTAGTCACCCTGAACACATCTCTCACTGTATTAATGATATGTCACACTTTTTACTGTTAAGTACTTATGGGTTAAACAGTGTTAAGAAAGTGATTGCGTATCAGTAGCATATAAATTAAGAGTCAAGAATGATGGCAATGCCAAGCAACCACAAACCCCATGTTCACAGTGACACCTCTGTTTTCTGATGGTCCAGTGTACATTTTGTTTCATATATAAAATTATTTAAAGACTTTCAGACGGTGATTTGGAAATAAATAAATAAAATAAAATTATTGAAAATATTGTACAAAATTACTTTCAGGCTATGTGTATAAGGTACATATGAAACATAAATGAATTTTGTATTTAGACTTGGGGCCCTGGTGACACAAGGCTGTTCCTAATGGAAAGCCAGATGAGGGTTCCATCCCAGGGACTGATGTGACCTGCCTTTAGATGTACTCCTGATAATCCTAATGCAAAGAAAGGCCTCTGCCTCTGAGTCTAAGCCCCTGTTTGTTCCATTCTTGTGCTTTTGTTTTTGTCTTCTTTTTTCAATTTTGGAGGACTGAGACCCATTCAAAATTCTAATTACAACTAAGCACTTCTCCCTCCCAAAAGAAAAGCCACACACAGACACACACCAAATTTTAACAATCATTTCAGGGGTCAGTGTGGGTCAGATTCAGTTTCTGGTCTAGTCCCTTCTCTCCACGTTACAGGTGGGCTCATTGAAGCCTAGAGGGGAGACATTTCACCAAGTTAGCCTGAGAAGGTCTGGGTTGAATGAACAGAACTGAGTTTAACGAGATTCTGAAAGTGGCCTGGAGGAGCCAGTGGGGGAAAGTTTGTCATTATCAACCTTCCCTCTTAAAAATTCCAGAACCATTTTTTGCATACCTAAGCAAAATAAGCTTCTGTTTCAAGATTTTCATCACATGGATTCCTCTTCTCCAGAAATCACAGTAAAGTATTTTTAAAATACAAAATTGTGAATGGAAAACTATTGTTGTTAAAAATACAGGGAGAGGGTTAGTTGTAGAGAGAGAGATAAATTCTGAGCAAATTTTTTTCAGCATGAATACGTAGACTCTGTTGGAGTAAGGTTCCAAGTCAATTCAGCCCATCCTTCAACATTTGCAGAGAATGGAACAGACAATAGGGACTTGAGAGGAACATCCACTTACTAGATCACAGCTCACTAATTTTACAGATCACATACAGGAAGAAAATTGAATATCAGACCAACTGGTTTGACAGTAAAGATAAAAAATCATTGACAGTATTACCAACTGAAATGATCTAAAATTATTTTTTAGGTACCAAACAAGTTTCCAAATATGTGATAGAGTAGAAAGCATGCATAGCTCAATCTCAATTATAAAAAAGAAACAATTTGGAAATTGTTTTTTTAAAAAATCTAATGGGTTCTGGGGTGGCAGTTTTAAAAATTTGAAAATATAGTTGACCCTTAAACAACTGTGCAATTTCACTTAACACATGGGGTTTTTTTTCAATAAATATATTGAAAACATTTTGGAGATTTGTGTTGGGATAATTTTAAGAAGGGTTACAGATAAACAGCAAAGCCTAAAAATATCAAAAAAAAATTAACAAAAAGGTATGCCATCATGCATAAAATATATGTAGATACTAGCCAATTGTATCAATTACTACCATAAAATATACACAAATCTATTATAAAAAGTTAAAATTTTTCAGCTGGGCACAGTGGCTCATGCCTGTAATCCTAGCACTCTAGGAGGTCGAGGCAGGAGGATTGTTCAAGGTCAGGAGTTCAAAACCAGCCTGAGCAAGAGTGAGACCCTGTCTCTACTAAAAAATAGAAAGAAATTAGTTGGACAACTAAAAATATATAGGAAAAAAATAGCCGGGCATGGTGGCCCATGCCTGTAGTCCTAGCTACTAGGGAGGCTGAGGCAGGATTGCTAGAGCCCAGGAGTTTGAGGTTGCTGTGAGCTAGGCTGACGCCACAGCACTCTAACCTAGGCAACAGAGTGAGACTCTGTCTCAAAAAAAAAGGTTAAAATTTTTCAAAACTTACACATTTACAAAGCATACATGGTGCTATTCACAGTTGAGAGAAATGTAAACAAGTGTTAAATTATAACTGCATAAAATTAACTGTAGTCCATACTGTACTACAGTAATAATTCCATAGCTACCTCCTGTTGCTATTGCAGTGAACTCAAGTGTTTCAAGTATCCATTTAAAATGCCATGTCTCTCTAGTAAATTGCATATTGCAGTAAAAAGTGACCTGTCTCCTGGTTCTCATGTATTTTTTATTCTGGTTGGTGTAATATCACAAACCTTGAATAACACTATGGGACCTATACTAACTGCCAATGGTGTTACCGGAAGTGCTCCCAAGAAGTACAAAAAAAGTCATGATGTTAGAAGAAAACGTTGAATTGCTTGATATGTACCACAGATTGAGGCCTGCAGCTACAGCTGTCCACATTTCAAGATAAATGAATCCAGAGTAAGGATCATTGTGAAAAAAGAAAAGGAAATTCATGAAGCCATAACTGAAGCTATGCTAGCAGGCAAAAAAAAACTTGCACTTTTTATAAATATCTTATCTCATATTGAAAAAGAGTCTTTTATGTGGGTGCAGGATTGTTATAATAATTGCTATAAAAAAAGCATACCTATATACTCTAATAATGATTTGAGAAAAAGTAAAGCCATTATATGGCAATTTAAAGCAAAAGACAAGTGAAGGATCTAAAGCTGGAGAATTTAATGCCAGCAAAGGATGGTTTGATAATTTTAGAAAGAGAAGGGGCTTTTAAAAAATGTCAAGATAACAGGGGAAGCAGCTTCTGCCAACCAAGAGGCAGTAGACAAGTTCCCAGAAGCCATTAAGAAAATCACTGAGGGCAGGGCGCAATGGCTCACGCCTGTAATCCTAGCACTCTGGGAGGCCAAGGCAGGAGGATCATTGGAGCTCAGGAGTTCGAGACCAGCCTGAGCAAGAGTGAGACCCCGTCTCTACTAAAAAAATAGAAAGAAATTAGTTGGACAACTAAAAAAATTAGCCAGGCATAGTGGCCAATGCCTATAATCCCAGCTACTCAGGAGGCTTAGGCAGGAGGATTGCTTGAGCCCAGGAGTTTGAGGTTGCTGTGAGCTAGGCTAACACCACGGCACTCTAGCCCAGGCAACAGAGTGAGACTCTGTCTCAAAAAAAAAAAAAAAAAAAAAGAAAGAAAGAAAAAGAAAATCACTGAGGAGATAGGATATTTGTCTGACCAGGTATTTAATGCAGACATTTTTTCTGGGGGACAAATGCTACAAAGGATATTTATTAGTAAGGAAGAGAAGCAAGCACCAGGATTTAAGGAAAGAAAGGACAGGCTAAGTCTACTGTTTTGTGCAAATGCAGCTGGATTTATGATCAGAACTGCCCTCATCTATAAAGATGCTAACCCCTGAGCCTTGAAGGGAAAAGATAAACACCAGCTTTCAGTCTTTGGCTGTACAGCAAGAAGGCCTGGACAAGAACTCTTCTTCTGTACTGGTTCCATCAATGATTTCTCCCCGAAGTCAGGAAGTACCTTGCTAGTAAGGGATTGCCTTTTGATATTGGACAATGCCCCTGGCCACCAGAACCCCCCATGAGTTTGACACTAAAGGCATCAAAGTAGTCTACTTGCCCCCAAAAACATCTCTAATTCAGCCTCTAGATCAGGGGGTCATAAGGACCTTTAAGGCTCTTTATACATGGTACTCTATAAAAAGGATTGTCAACACTATGGAAGAGAACCCCAACAGAGAGAACATCATGAAAGTCTGGAAGGATTACACCATTGAAGATATCATCATTGTTACAGAAAAAACTGTGAAAACCATCAGGTCTGAAACAATAAATTCCTGTTGGAGAAAACTGTGTCCAGATGTTGTGCAGGCCTTCACAGGATTTACAACAGAGCCAATCCTGGAAATCATGAAACAGATTGTGGATGTGGCAAAAAAAGGTGGGGGGTGAAGGGTTTCAAGATATGGATCTTGGAGAAATTCAAAAGCTAATAGACACCACACCAGAGGAATTAACAGAAGATGATTTGATGGAGATGAGTGTTTTGGAACCAGTGCCAGAAAATGAGGAAGACAACACATAGAAGCAGTGCTGGAAAAGAATGACATTAAATAATTTAGCAGAAGGGTTCTGATTATTCAGGAGTGCTTTTGACTTCTTTTACAACATGGACCATGCTATGATATGGGCACTGAAACTAATGCAAACGGTGGAAAAAGGATTTGTCACATATAGAAACATTTTTAGAGAAATGAAAAAACAAAAATGTCAGACAGAAATTACCCTGTATTTCCATAAAGTGTCACTGAGTATGTCTGCCTCTCCTGCTTCCTCTTCTACCTCCTCCACCTCTGCCACCCCTGATACAGCAAGTCCAAACCCTCCTTCATCTTTGAAGACAACAAAGATGAAGACCTTTATGATGATCCACTTCTACTTAATAGATAGTAAATATATTTTCTCTTCCTTATGATATTCTCAGTAACATTTTTTTCTCTAGCTTACTTTATTGTAAAAATACAGTATATAATACATATGGCATACAAAATGTGTCAGGCTATGGTCAACAGTAGGCTAACAGTAGTTAAGTTTTCAGGAAGTCCAAAGTTATGTGTGGATTTTCAACTGCAGAGGGGTGGGCACTCCGACCCCTGAGTTTTTCATGGGTCAAAGTATAACATAATTAGAAAAGAATGACATTAGCTGATTATAGAATGTCACCAATGATTTGAGAAGTTAATACTTATTTGTAGAAAAGTAGAAATTGTATAAACTAAGATTTATCCCAAGCTTCAAAAAGAACAATGAATTATTCATTTGCTAGAAAGAAAAACAGAAAATCCGTTACAAAGAAAGCACTTTTAATGCTTCTTTTTTTTTTTTTTTTTCAAGACACAGTCTCGCTCTGTTGCCCCGGCGTCAGCCTAGCTCACAGCAACCTCAAACTCCTGGGCTCAAGGGATCCTTCTGCCTCAGCCTCCCGAGTAGCTGGGACTACAGACATGCGCCACCATGCCCGGCTAATTTTTTCTATATATTTTTAGTTGGCCAATTAATTTCTTTCTCTTTTTAGTAGAGACTGGGTCTCGCTCTTGCTCAGGCTGGTCTCGAACTCCTGACCTTGAGCGATCCGCCCCCCTCGGCCTCCCAGAGTGATAGGATTACAGGCGTGAGCCACCAAGCCCGGCCCTTAGTGTTTCTTTAAAAAGGCACCATGTAGTGATAGAGACTCAATCATCTCTTGCCCCACTTTACGGTCCCACTTCCTACACTATGCAAGGAAAAGAGAAGAGGGGACCCACATTTAATGAGTCAAGTAGCTGTTCTCTGGCTGAATAGGGACTGCAAATGGAAAGAGCCTCTGATGCCAAAAATTATTAAATCCACAAGCTTTATAGACAGCAGTTCTGTAATTCTTATCCTCATCTGTATTAATTTAAACAAATTTTAAATGTATTAGATTTTAATGAGAAATCAACATGTCACAACTTAATCATCCATATCCAATTACCTCACCACTCATACGGTCCCAGGATCCTGTCTTTCTTCACTGCAGTGTTTCCCTCCCTCATTCCGTACATACCTCATTCTCACCGTTTCTCTCTAGCTCTTTTTTTTCTTTTCTTTTCCATGTTTTCGCCTGGGTTTCAGCTCGTCATTTTGTGGCCCTCTCCTCTCCTGCTTTCTCCCCTTCTTCCTTCTTTTCCTTCTACCTGCTCTGCTCCATTCTGGTAACTTATTGCACTTGTTCCTGTCTCCCAATCTTTTCAGTGTCCCTAATTTCCACATATTTCTGCCCCCTTTTTCCCCATCTCTGCTCCCCCTCTGCTTTCCCTCTTAAATTCTTGCTTCTCAGTTACACCCCCTTGTCCCACGGGAGGTGACTGCGAAGGAGAGGCTTAGGAGCAGGCCCTGGCCTGAGGGAGACTCCGTGTGAGGACAACAGAGGTGGCGCCTTAGGACAGGGACGCGGAATGTACAGGACTGGGGATTCGGCGCTCCCCTCCAGGGTCCCACAAGGGCGAGGCTTGAGGCCAAAAGGTCGTGGATATCACGGGTGAGGATTTTAATCGGAGCAGGGCTGGAAAAGAGGTCAGTAAAGTTTGAAGCAGAAAAGAAACGTGCAAGGTGGTGTTTTGTGGCCCAAGGCAGAAAGAATGAGGATAGGGACCAGCCTCAGAGCGATTTTAACACAAAGGGAGGGAATCCGTGGACTCTGACGGCGACGTCTTAATTTACTTGGAGTGGAGGCAGCGGTGCGGGGATTTTCAGGTCTGTAGGGACCCCCACACCCGGGGCATGGAAGAAGGACTGCAAAGCGCAGATTTAATCTAAATACAGGGAAACTCACGGCGATCAGCTTCTGGGTCTGTAGGGACCCCAGCGGATGTGAGGGAACAAGCGGCCTAGGGCCCGGGCGCGACAGCCAGGGGGCGGGGGCGGGGCGGCCTGGGGGCGGGGCCAAAGAGGACAGACAGGGGCATGAACCACGAGAGGGTGGTGGGGTGGGGCCGGGGCGGGGCGTAACCGGGGGCGGGGCGTAACCGGGGGCGGGGCCTGCACTTCCAGCCGCTTTGCTCCGAGTGCGTCCCTGTTTTCCGGGTTTGGAAACATTTAAATCTGTTTCCTGTGCAGCAGTTTTGCTTTTTCTCTATTTCAAGTTAATGTTTCAGACAGTTTTAAGGTAAAGCCTTAGAGTTGTGTGAGCTACTTATATTGAAAACTAAGATGTTTTCCTCTTAAGTTGCAAACCGTTTAAATTAAAAGATATTTTTGCCAGCGGGTTGGACCTAATCCTGTTAGTGAAGCTGAAGCAATTTAGTGGTGTTCCCTTCCCGGCAATTAAAATTAGTGTAAGCAATTTAATTAAACAAGACTGGAATTGTCTGTGACGGGGATGCAAACTACATAATTTTCCAGATATGTGAATTTATCTTTAATAGATGTTTTCTGATAATCTATCGGCAGGAGGGCTCTGGAATCCATCCACATCATGCAATGATTAAAATACCTGTGCTGGCTGATGCTCAACGAAGAATGCAACTTGGCGCAGTGGCTCACGCCTGTAATCCTCGCAATTTGGGAGGCCGAGGTGGGAGGATTGCTTGAGCTCAGGAGTTCGAGACCAGCCTGAGCAAGAGCGAGACGCCATCTCTACTTTAAAAAATGAAAACATTAGCCATTCCTTCCTCCAGGTCCCTGAACTTTGGACCACCTTTGGGCAGGGTAAATTTGACCAATTCCTTAACAGCCCTTCTCAAGAGTAGGCTGAACTTTAATAAAACATTCCCTGAATAACTGTAGGTCATGCCAAGTGCTCAACCACTGCCCCACACCTGGCTGTTTCTGAGCTTGTTTACTTTTCCATATAAAAGATAAACTCTTTTCTGCCTGACTCTTAGATGTAATTACTTCGTGGTTTATAGGAAAGAGAATAACCTATTTATTAAATACCCTCAGAAATACTGCAAAATTCTTTATTCTTTAGGTGAAAATAAATCCAGTATCTTCTGAAGACTACTAATTTTACAGATTTTGTTATACACACCTGACAGAAAATTAAAAAATAAAAAACAAAGACCTAAAATTGAGTACAATTTTAAATAAAAAAAGACAAGACCTAAAATAGAATACAATTTTAAAATAAAAAGCATGTTGTGTATCTTCAGAATGCACCTAAAGTGAATTTGAAATTACATTGTATTTAAAAATTATTTCATTAAGCATATTATGTAAATAAAGTTTATTTCAAAGGTATTTGAGGTTAACTCATCTTTCTTTTTTGTTTGTTTTTTTTGTTGTTGTTAACTCATCTTAATGTGGAATAAAATAACTAGTATCAGGAAGACCAATGCAATTTGTATCTATTTTTAAAAAGTTATTGCTGGCTGGGCGCGGCTCACACCTGTAATCCTAGCACTCTGGGAGGCCGAGGCGGGAGGATCGTTTGAGCTTAGGAGTTGGAGACCAGCCTGAGCAAGAGCGAGACCCCGTCTCTACCAAAAATAGAAAAAATTAGCCAGGCATGGTGGTGCATGCCTGTACTGGGGAGACTGAGGCAGAAGGATTGCTTGAACCAGGAGTTTGAGGTTACTGTGAGCGAGGCTGATGCCAGGGCACTCACTCTAGCCCGGGCAACAGAGTGAGACTCTGTCTCAAAAAAAAAAAAAAAAAAGTTATTGCTTGTTTTAAAGCAACAGTCGGTGCTTTAACTTATCTCAGGAGAGGAAAACTTTTCATTTCCGGGGCGCGTCAGTCCTGCAGCCAGTACCCTGGGACCTGAGGGATCAGGACGGCTCTCTACCCACGTGACAGTAGAGTGGAATTTGGCTTCTTTATGAATCCTGGATTGACAACATGGGACATCGTGGGACAGATCGGGAAACTGCAATGTGGACAAAGCAGTCGGTGATATTAATATTTAGCTTTAATTTTTATTGCCGGTTAGATATATTCCGGTTGTGGAGTCAACGTCTATTTTGTACACATGCATCCTAAAGCATACCAAACTGTGTCTCTATTTTCTTGTTTGTTAACAAACCAGAAATTAATATGTTAACCCTGTTTGAGTCCATTAAAAAGATGTTTGTTCTCACATACTAAACTAAAAAAAAAAAACTTTTCTCGGGCTTTTGCCTTCCCACGATTCACACGCCGCATGTTGTCCCTATGAAAGTCTGGAACTGAGTACGAGATTGACTCTCTCCCATTGGGGCGCTAAAGGAATAGGAAGGCGGAAGGGAGCGGACCGCCTCAGATCTCAGCTCTCCTCGGCCCGCCCTCGGCCCCGCCTCAGGCCCCACCCACAGGCTGCCTGGGCTTCTCTCTCTGCGCATGCGTAGTTGCCTGCAGTCCCGGAAGCGGATCCTGCGGAGTGAAGCTGATGATGCGGAGTGTGAGTGTCCCCCTGTCTAGATTAAACCTACACTTCGCTGTCTTCCTTTCCCATACCCGGTGCTCGGGGATCGCTATGCACCTTAAAATCCCCAAACCGCCTCTTCCACCCCAGGTAAATTCAGACTTCGCGGTCCCTTTGGTTTAAAATCGCTCTGAGGCTGGTGCTGCCCTCTCTTTGTGTCTTCAGACCAGGTAAACACCGCCCTTCACATTCTTCTTCTTAAAACTCTTTACTGATCTCTCCACCCGCATCGCGCTTTTTAAAATCCTCACCACTCTCGAGGTGGATTCACCCCCTTTGCGCCACTCAACCCTCGCCCTCGTCTGCCCCTGGAGGGCAGCGCCGCATCCTCAGTTCGGGGGAGGCCGCGCGTCCTCTGCCCGGTCCTGGGAATCTGCAGACCCCGCCCTTATGCTAAAGCACCGTGCCTCATCACTCCTCCTCCTCAGGCCTGATCCTGCTCCCCAAGCCTCCCCTTCACAGTCATCGCGTCCCCTGAGCCCTCGTTTGGGGAGGTGACCGGGTCCTGTCTTGTGACACTCAGCGTTCTTAGATGCCCAGTTCCACCCTACTGGAAGATGCTACTCTTCTGAGAGGCAGGCATCTTATTCCATGCCCTTTCCTGTCAATGTGTGGGCAAAGGGGATCAGGAGAAAGAGAAAGCAACTGAGAGAGAAAATAGAAAAACTGAGAAAGAGAAAAGAAGAATGAGGGAGATCTGTCAACAGATGTCAAACTATGGAGAATGTTGGAGGAATTTGCAAAGAGACAGAGTGAAAGAAGAAACAGAGAAAGTAGTAGAGGGAGAAAAGCAACTGGAGAAATTTAGAGAAAAATTCGATGTGCAGAGAGATAAAGGACAGCAAAATAGGGAGAGGGGTAGCAAAGGGGGCGGCCCCTCAGACAGCTAGTGGGGCCAAAGGATGGATGATTTGGAGTCAGAGCAGACAGCAGCGCGGTGCTGGGACAACAAGAAGGGACACCTGGTGACAAGGAGAGCAGAGGGGGAATCACAGCAGGGAGGAAGCCTAGGGACCTGGAGGTGCCAGAGAGTGGGGACAGGGGCTGTAACAGGAAAGAGGGAATTTAACAGGGAGAGCAGAGGAGGAGCAGAGATAGGGTAAGAAAGAGGCAGAAATATATGGGGACTGAGGATAATCAAAAGATTGGTGAGAAAGTGGAAGAAGAGGCAAAACAAGTTGCAAGAATGGAACAGAAAGGTACAAGAGAAGCAGAGAGAGAAAGGGAAGAAAGAGCAGGAGAGGAGAGGGGCACAAATGAAGAACAAACCCAGGAAGAAAACACTGAAAAGAGAAGGGGGGGAAAGAGCTAGGCAGAGAAGGTGAATGAGAGATATATACAGAATGAGGGAGGGAAATACACAGAAATGAAGAGAGAGGGGATCCTGGGTCCACATTAGTGGTGAGGAATACAGAGTTGATTGGATATGATGATTGTAATTAGCATTTTAAATGGGTACGAGTCCTCCAATAATGAAAAAAGAAAAAGAAAAGAACAAGAATGGAAATGGGCTGAGACAGAGAGATCATCTACAGAGAACTTTCGCTGTAGTAGGATTATCAGGGCTAAATCTAAAGGCAGGTCATGTCGGTCCCTGGCATTGAGCCCTCCTCTGGCTTCCCATGTTCCTCAGGACAAATCCAGATCCTCCCTGTGGCTCCACAGCCCTGTGTCATGAGGTCCCTGCCAGTGTGGGCAGCCTCCTCCTAGGAGCTCGCCCTCCTCATGGCTCACTCTGCCCCAGTCATATTCGACATTTCTCTTTTTCCAAACACAAAAACCTTTCCTGTCTCAGGTCCTTTTTTTTTTTTTTCTCTTTCCCTTTGGCCCTAAATCATCATGGCTCTGTCCCTTTCTCCCCCTGCAGGTCTAGGCTCAGAGATGTCTCCCAGTCCCTTTGCCAGTCGGTCTTTACCACGTTACTCAGGTTTTATTGCCTCTGCGTTAATCTGTCCGAAACACTCTTCTGCACCGATCATTTTGAGCATTTTTTGTTTTCCCTGCATTGAAGGACTCAGTCCCCATCTTATTCACAGGACGACTGCAGCACCTGCTCTGCGGCTGTGGGTGGGACTGAGCAGTCCTCAGGGAAGACCAGGGGGAGAGGGCAGGTGATAAAGATGGACCCATATTTCTTTTGGAAATTTCAATTCTCATTGATCTAAATTCCTGTGGCTACTTATTTTACTCAAAATGAAAGCAAAAGGACGTACTGAGGCCTACAAAGCCCTACAGAGGCCAGGCGTGGTGGCTCACGCCTGTAATCCTAGCACTCTGGGAGGCCCAGGTGGGCGATTCGCTCAAGGTCAGGAGTTCGAAACCAGCCTGAGCAAGAGCGGGACCCTGTCTCTACTAAAAAATAGAAAGAAATTAATTGGCCAGCTAAAGATACATAGAAAAAAATTAGCTGGGCATGGTGGTGCGTGCCTGTAGTCCCAGCTACTTGGGAGGCTGAGGCAGAAGGATTACTTGAGCCCAGGAGTTTGAGGTTGCTGTGAGCTAGGATGATGCCATGGCATTCACTCTAGCCCGGGCAACAGAGTGAGACTCTGTCTCAAAAAAAAGTATTTGGTGTTGCTTGTAAGCACCTGAAATATGTACATGTGTCTTAGGACAGATTTATATTGTGTTTTGAATCCTCAGAAATTGTATTATTCTTGATTCATTGACATCACTTGCCAAATTCAAGTTTTGCTTTTATCCTTTACAGGCCCAGCTTCAAAGAGAAAAA
>CAUYRT010097985.1:0-14821 GCA_963574885.1 Lepilemur ruficaudatus
GGGACAGAAAGCAGCCCAACCGAGAGACCATATTGTCCCTGAAAGTCAGTGAGACTAGTTCAGTTGTCATTAGGACTGGCTGCATTTCATATGTTGCATCCATGAGATTACCCATTAACTCCTTAAAATCTGTCCTCTTCCCTCATTTTATTTGATTTATCTTGAATTGATTTCTTAGGCCCAAAGTGTTCTGAATAAGATGCATCAGTGAACTACCAAAGTAGGCAGAAAAATGATCCCATGACAAGTTTTGGTCCTTTAATGCTGTCTCTGGTATCTCTAGCTCACAGCTCATAATATATAATCAATAAATCTGTGTCAAATAACAGTGTTGAGTGAAGATGACACAGCCTAATTATTTCTCCTTGCCATATATAATATCAAGCTTACTTATTTTGTATGTTGGAAATCTCTAATGTATGAATCTACATTGTATAATGCAAGCAAGTAATGAAATATTTACTAATATTTCACCAGAGAACAACCAATGCATATCTTTCTCTATTCTTTTTTGTCATAACCTACTTGTTTGCTCAGCTTCAGAAATGCATTTTTGGAAATTCAAATCTTCATTAAAGGTGATAGACTAACCTAGTTAGCACATCAAAAGAGATATTTAAACAAAAATAGAATATCAAATTTTTTTTTAAAAATAGGACAATTTAAAAAGTCTGATCATTTAGATTCTAATTAATATCTCTTTATAATACTAGGAGGTAGGTGGAAGGGTTTCTTAGAGGAAAAAAACAAAGTCAAGTAATATTTTTCAGACATTTGTATATATTAATAACGGGTAGAAATGGCTAATAAATATAATTTGGTTTCACCTCTGCCTTTATTGATGGTAGGAAGTTGCCTCATCTAATTCCTAAGATCTCTTTCCTGGTAGTCATATCAACATTTTAACTCACTGAAAAAAAATGTTATTAATATGCATTTATAGCAATCAACTTTACAGCAGTCCATCGGATACTAAACGAGAACACTGAGATTGGGGGAGAGAAAATCTGGAGATATTTGTTTTTGCAGCAGATCAGCTCCTGCATCCAACTGTCTAGGTTATAAGTAGCTGAAGTTAGAAACATTGCAATCTCCTAAACTGTTCATAGGATTTTGTAAATATCCAAATGCTTATCATAGTTTCCAGAATTCAGACCAATTAATGGTCATCTAAGTGTTCTCAGTCACCTGGAAAGGAATTGTACCTTTTCTCCTTCCTGTGTTAGCTTTCCCTGAACCTGTTTCAGACCAAACCCTTCCAGCCGATTGGATCCTTCTTTCTCCTACAAATCGAGATTTCGGTCCCGTACATACCTCCTCCATGATTTCCAAGAACCGTCCAAGACTGTAGGCAGGAACATCAGGATTTGTGGTGCTCTGACATGTGGATCCTCTGGATGAGACCAGAGTTGTAGGAGAGAGAACAACAGTGTTACTGTTAGGGAGATCACAGTTTAAGGCACTGTGCTAAATGCATTGCATGTTGTGTGAGTGGAGAAGCAGGCTAACAGGGTATTGGAATAAAATGGACTTGAACACTGGGGGCAGTTATGATCTCAGTGAACACGAAGTCTGAAGGTACACAGGGTCTTTGGCTGTCTCAGTGGCATCATGACCCCACGGACCTCTCCATGAGTCCCTGGCATTCTCCTGATGGTCGTAAGATTGTGGCCTCATCTTTAGGCACCACAGACTCAACCATGAGCTTGCAGAGCTAGAAGAGAGGGAGAGGACTTACATCCTATCTCTCTCTCTCCTCTCTCCATAAATATACACACATTTGTATATATAGCTATATAGTGTATTAATTATAGTATGAATTACTAATAATCTACAACGTATATGAAAAATATTTCCCAGAGGTCTCCACATGGCCAGCCAGGGTCCTGGGGGAATGACTCAAATTGCAGACTCCTCCTCAGTGATTGTTTGTACACATTGATGCCAAAACCAAATTACACATTTAGTAGCCAGAAAGGGAGATGGGGGAGCATGGATTGCAGTCACACTAGGTTAAGCCCCGACTGCTCCCAATCACGTGTTACCCATGTAGTCCTCACAGCTGCCTGCAAGGTATTATTTTTCACATATGCAGATGAGGAAACAAGCTTGAGATGCGAAGTAACTTGACCAAAAGATGCTGGCGGTAGGCAGAATTCTAAGATGTGCTCCACAGTTCCCATTATCATTGGTGTCTCACAGTCTATAATGGCCGGAGATTTGAATATGAATGGGTCTCCCTCCTGTAATTAGGTTATGTCATATGGCCCTGTTGTCTTTAAGAAAAAGAGATTGCCTGGGTGGGCCCGAACAAATCACACAAGCCCTGTAAATCTAGGTTTAGAGATCAGAGACAAAGGAAGTCAGAAATTCAACTCTAAGCTAGCGAGATTTGACACAAGATAAAATCTCTGTTGCTGGCTTTGGAGGTGGAAGGGCTGTGTGGCTAGCAATGCAGATGGCACCTTCAAGCTGAGAAAGATCCTGAACTCACTACCAGTACCTCAGTTATGTAGCCCAAAGGAATTGAATTCAGCCAACAATCTGAATGAACTTGGGAAGGAATTATTCCCCAGAAGCTGCAGAAAGGAAAATAGCCCTGCAGAAGTTTTGATGATAGCCTTGTAAAATCTTCAACAGAGAACCAGGTCACCCTTGACATTTACAAAGCTTATAAAACCGTTAGGCAAAGCGATGGGTGTTATTTGTGGTAATTAGTTATGCAGTAACAGAAAACTAATATAATGCTTTTTAATTGGTTATATTAGATATATACGATAAGCTGATTTCTGAAAGTTTTTGAGAGAAAAAATTTATTTTGTGCAATATGTATTCTAGTCAGAAGTTTAATATGTATAGCCTGTTTTATTTTTCATGCATGTATGCATGCATTTGGACTGAAATGAGTTTGCAGCTTTGATTCTGAGGAGTAAAAGTATTTGAATGTGCAGTGGAGTGATGGTTTACTGTAGAATAATGACGACCAATAGAGTAATCATTTTTAGCCTCATCATTTTTGTAATATAGACCCCAAGACTCTGACTGGAGTCATTGATATCTAAAAGGACAAAATGTAATAAATATAAAAACTTGCTTGCTCCATGCAAGGAGGTGTTCTTTCTTTCCCACATATGAACTAGTGAATTCTTTGCAAGCCTGTGTCCACCAAAGTCTGCTATATTTTGGAGAGTGGGCTGCAAAAGGAATCAATGTTATCAAAGGTCATTCTCCCTATTAACTAACTTTTGTGAGCCCAAATGCCAACAATTCTATAAATAGACTCTAAAAATCTTTTCCACGTCTACAAAAAAGTCAGGCTTATTTTAGAGAAAATGCTGATTTCTGGTTAGGGTAGTTAGTTATCAGTATTTAGTGAAGAAACATAAGTCAAGTAGTCACATTCTTTTTGTGAGAATGAAATGTATTTATTTAAAAGCATGATCAGTGAATTTTCATAAGGAAATAGACAATGCATGAATATAATTGTTTCCCAAAGTAAGACATTGTGTACATCTTTCATTACCCTGTAAGATATGATATTTAAACAAATTGATGAGTTCCATTTATTTTTTTAATAAAAAGGTAATAAATTTCCCAACATATTAACTTTTGAAAACTAGATGCCTTAAATATTAAAGCAGCTGCTTTTTAATTTTTTTCATATAAAGTTTTTTGTGTACATATTTCTATACATATATACATTGCCAAACATTTATTTAAAGGTACAAATCGTCCATAACCATAGGATTTTAGATCCTTACCACAGTGAATACATGCTTGCCAGCTAGAGAAAAAGTTAGACACCTTTTAATCATTTTTGTTGTTTTTTTATAATTTTATTTTTTATTAAATATAATTTTTATTTTTAAATTAGAGAGTAGCTGTTAGTTTCCATGCTAGGAAATAATCATTTCTCATGAGGCTAAATTATTACTCCTCCAACAAATTTGTACTGATTTATTTAAACAAAACAATTAGATATTGAGTTGTTATTCGGAATTAACATGCAGTCATCATTTCATCATTTCCAAAGTCTCAGACTGTCTCCTCCACTATAAAAACAGAAACGAACAAAAAAAAAATCACAGGAACCTTAGACATATTTTAGGGATTTCTTTTTTCTGCGTTGCCACTTTTGTTTTTTAAAAGAAGATTTTCTGTCTTTATTTCCTTTCAGTCTAAATTCCAAAGCAGAAATTTCCCTCATGAATATTCCTAATTTTCTTAAGTCCCTTTAGGGGCCATTGTTGTGCTTGTCTTAACCCCTCTATTTTCATCTTTCACATCTCTCCCTTTAAAAAATTTCCTAGCCTATGGTCGTTTGCCTTTCCATGCTGAGATTATTCCTGTAGGACTTCGTAGTATAGTTTTTCCTTTTTCCTACGTAAATTAGGAGAAATATTCTACAATACTTTCTGGGTCCTCAAGATTTACCTCCAGGCTGGCCAAGCATCATCAAATTTCTGCTCAGGTTTCCACTCTCTTTCTCCTCCGGAAATAGCAGGAACATTTATGGCTATTGTTCCTTTAACAGGGAAGCACTTATTCCTCTAATCCTCTCTTTTCTTCTGGTCTTCAGACCTCTGAGCCTTTTTCATCTAGCCTAGAGTCCAGGATCACTGTATTGAGCCAGCTCTATATAGTATCCCAGATTCCTTTGATCTCCTTGTCCTGAAGCAAAATTTACAGCCTGGATTAAAACTGATGCCTCTTCCTACCTACATTAAAGCTGTGCTGAGCCTTCACAAGCACTAGAAGTAGGTGTTTGTCCCTTCTCTGTTTCCTCCACTAGTCTGTAAGAAGTTTCTCCAGGGTAGGGACAAGTATGTGCCAAACTAGTGGCAGCACACAGTAACTATTCACTCAATGCTGAATCAGCAAATGAATGAATTTTATAGCACTTTTATTACTCTTCTTATCTCATTGGGATTATGTTGACAAAATCACCAGTCATATTAATCTATAAATATTTCCATCTTTATAACTTCCAGAATGTATGTTATATATCGGATTTATATATTATTTATCTATTTTATATATATTTATATGTATTGTATATTTATATATATTTATAACATATAATTAATATATTGTTTGATACTTAACACATGAAATATTATATATTATTCTGACCTTGCCAGATCAGAATATTTATTCTAGTTAGTTTTCATGAAAATGTCTACTCGTTCAAATGATACCCTGGATTCCAGGCTGGTTGGCTTGATGTTTGTGTATGAGGAATTATGATTGACTTGGTCTCAAGCTTTCACTCTGATCTTAAGAAGATAATGATAATAGTGATAGTAATGATAACTATAGTAATAATTTAAAGAATAATAATGACAGTATTTATTGAGCAATTTCCATAGGCCAGACACAATATTAAATGATTTAGATAGGTTATGCCATGACCGCCTACTTAACTCTATGAGTTAAGTTTTAATTTTTTCCACTTTGTAGATGAGAACATTGAGATAATAGAGAAAAAATACAGTTTCCATAAATTCAACAGTGTCTAGACATTGATTTTTGAATCCAGGCATCTGTACTCTCGAGTCACACGCATTAAATGTCACACCACAAGGCTGTCATTCAGTCTTAAAAAGTGTCTTGGGTCATGTTGTAAACAACCCTCTCAATGTCTCTAGTCCGTTTTCACCCTAGGGATGCAAACATTTTTATACTGATTTGCTGTTTCTTTCCCTCTCCATCTACTGCAATGATTGAAGTTATTTTGAAATTCTTCATCTGAATATATTTCTGAGATTCATATTTATACAAATGAAATAAAGATGTTAATAGTATATGTTATTATTATTATTAAATACATCCATAGTAATTATTCAGAATTCTCTTACAAATTGCTGATAGACAAATTATACTAATATTTGTGTCTATAAATACCCATCATCATAGTAGAAAGTTCTAAATTTATTTGGAAATAATAAATAGCCAGGATTTGAGATAGGGCCTTAAAAAGGTTGACTAGTTATTGCATATAATTACTTGACATATTTCTTATATCAGTGACTATATATTAATAATAACACTTTTCTATCAATTTTTAAGCCTGGCTTCTTTCCAAAATATCATCTGATTTCAAGAATACTAATATTATTTTTATATCAAAAAGTAATCAATATACCAAATTTTATTTATAAGTATTGCATTATAAAACAGATCATTTAAGAAAACTAACACTGATGAATTTTGAAATTTAATATTCTTATTAGTAGAGAACTGAAAATCTTTATAAATTTAATGTCTAGAAGATTTTCTATATTTTCTCCTATTCATAGAACATGTTTTTTATTCATATATCTGAAAGATGGAGTTCGTAGTTCTACAAATTATAGCTAAATCTCATCATTGTGTTTTTATGGTATTGCCTAGTTTTGCCTTGGAAAATATTTTTAATTTCCTGATATTCATTTTTTCATCTACAAAAATGGTGATAATACTCTCCTATAATTTTGCAAAGATTAAATGAGAAATATAAGTAAAGCATCCCACACACCAGCTATTACTAGTGAATCGTATATATTTTTCCTTCTTGATGAATATAAAAAGAATCTTTTCATTGAAGTCTCTGTCCTTACTTTTCTACAAAAGATTATAAAATGGTTCCTCTCACTGTGAGCTACAAAGATGTGTCAGTACAGCAGCACATTGGTCTCAATAATATAGACTAGACGCCTCTACAGCAATTGACACAATAAAATGAAAGAAAGCGTAAATCGACTTCCCTTTCACATGCGGCAACTTAACAGGGCTCTGGACCCACTGCTGCAACTGAAGGTGGGACTTTTGATATTGTGTGATCATTAAAAGAAGAGTGGTAGAGCAACGATACCATATGTTTGATAAGAAATGCTCAATACATTAAGATATAGAAGCCGGTGACTCTTTGAATAGATATTATTCAAACAGGGAGCAGCAAGAGGTGACTATATTGGCCAAAGTATGCATGCTCCATTCTTCTCCCTGGTATGTATTAATAGAAACATATAAATATGATGAGAAATGGAAGGGTGTGTTAATGAAGGGTCTGTTGTGTGTCTCTCATGCCCACTCTGCCTTCATTCAGATGCTGAGGGTCAAAAAGCTTTTAGCAAGTTACATATTTATATTTTTTTTAATAATCATTGTAAAGGATTGGAAACCACTGATATTTCAACTGACAAAATAATAATGAGCGTTTGGGACACTTAAGAGGAAAGAACTTGTCAGTCAACACTGAGATGTCTACAGCTTGGTAAACACCATGAATTGTTATCCCAAGTGTTCACATTAGGATGGAAAAAGAAATGGGGGCGGG
Organism: Lepilemur ruficaudatus; assembly: GCA_963574885.1. Taxonomy (NCBI): domain Eukaryota; kingdom Metazoa; phylum Chordata; class Mammalia; order Primates; family Lepilemuridae; genus Lepilemur; species Lepilemur ruficaudatus. The sequence goes on from CAUYRT010097985.1 coordinate 7,319, forward strand.
GAGGGTATAGAAAAAAAATTAAGTGTGGGAAGCTCATGGTCTTGGCAGCAGCATATTTAAGGTGTGACTGGGGGGCAAATCATTTGGGTTTCTGGGACTCAGTTTCCTCACCTATAAAATAGGAAACAAGTGCCTCAGTTTGTTCCATGCTCTTCCTCTGAATATTTTAATAAGGAGGTATTGCTTGAACTTGAGGAATACAGTAATGAAGTAATGAGGAGACTTGGTGCTTCAAAGGAAAGCACATTAGATGTCTGTATATTTATTTAAATATTTTTTTCAATGTAAGAATTTCCTCTTTGGTCAAAGCATGAAATTTAATCTCTTATGTCAAAGTATGATCTTTATTATATTAAGGAAAACACAGTTTAAAAGAATTTTATATGCTGCCTCCGATGGTCTAGATATTTTCTAGTTTGGCTAAAAATTCAGATAAAGACAGGGAACTCCCACACTGAGGGAGCACTTGGCGTGGGCCTTTTAAGAATAATGGTTTCACTAAAAGAGAATATGCTTATGAAGAGGTTCGAAGGGCACACCATGTTAGTAAGTATTCCTTGTGCCTCCAAGGTGACTGTGATGTGGCTCTCACCATCAAATACACAGAGAGGAATATGAACAGGTAAAACATGATAAAATATATTGGTGCTGTGAAGAAAACAAGAATTGATGCCATGGATCGTTTTGCAGAGGGATATGTCTATGTCAAGGGTGTGGAACATTGGAAAGGACAGAAATGGGGCAAAGGCGTTGCCCAGAGGGTAAGTGCAAGGTCAGAGACAAGCCTCAATTTGGGATCAGTGTGGTTAGAACACGGAGTCCGTAGGGTAGGCAGGTGTTGGGGAAGGATGGAGACTGAGCATGTCTGTTCTGTGAGTGGCCGTATAGTGTGTGTCAAGCTCGACACTGCATTTTGATGAGTAGGCAATAGAACATCACAGGGAATGGTGAGAAGCCCACGGAAGCTGGTGAGCAGAGCAAGTTAGAGACGGTCGCCCCTACCTAGGAAATTGGTCACAAACTTAAGCCAAGGTGGTGAGTGTTTCCAGAGGCTTCAGAGTTAGAGTTGAAAGGATCTGGAGTCTCACTTATGTCAAAGGTCGCAAGGTGGGATTTGGAAGTTATCATTTACTTAAAAAAATAAAAAATAATAATAACATTTGGTAGACTCAACCAATACTGTGAGCTTAACTTTTACCACAAACATTACCCATTTTCAACAAAAACCCTTTACTTTTTTTTTATTTCCTTGTATGTGAATGTATTTTAATTCCCTTTTATCCAGGAGAAACTATCATAGAATTTTAAATTTAAGAGCTTGCTGTGTTAGCAGCAGTCAGCAAAGATGTCGCCTAATTAGTTGACAGTAAAGCCATATTCATAAGCCCCAGTCTTCTCAAACATCTGTTTGTTTAGTACCTCAAGAGCTGAGGAAGTTTAAAAATTGTCACACATTGTTGTTTAGTCTTACGCACTTGTTTGAGAATGTAACTCTCAGCAAGATTTTATTGAAAAGATCTGTCCAAGGACTTGATTGCCAACTCCACTCAAAATTTAGCAATTAACCTTCTGTCCCTCATGTGTGAATGATGGTACCTACCTGTTGAGAACTCATTGTCGTTTTGACCTACCTCACTTAGGGTAATTCTTTTCAGACTCACACATATCATAAATGCCCCCAAAATACTGAAGCTCTAATTTAAGGAGGTGATGTAGGGTGGTGGTTAAGACAATGGATTTTGGAACCAGTGAGTTGGGGATTTGAATCTCAGCTCTGCATATTATTACTGTGTGCAGCTGGGAAATGTATTGGTTCTCTAGAAATCCCATCTACCTGTACACAAATTAGGGAGAATGACACTTACCTTAGAAGTTTGTTTTAAGGATTAATGCAGAAGTGTTTTTAAACAATTGGCATAGAGTTTATCACTGAGAAAGTATTCAATACATGTGGGCTGGTTCTCTTCTTAATTAATTAATTTCTGTAAGTATTACAATTGTGATTCCCTTGTCATATATACAAGTAGATAGGAAATGCTGTGATTTACACAGGGAAATATTATTTATTTATGTTTTCACCTCTTTTTCTTTTATTTAATGGGTGATTATGATGATATAAAATTAAGTTAAGATAGAGCATTGTAGCCATTGCCATTTCTTGCCAGAGGACACCACAGTAAAGCAATGTTCTTAAATTAATGTGTGAGTAATATGTGTGTGATAACATAGCCATGATGCATGACAATATCACACTGTTTGGGACACAGTCTCATTACTATGAAAATTGTATTTGCCCTCAGGTGGATAGTTGCTCAAGGTCACTGCAATTTTGAGGTCTATGTTCTACTATTAATAAGCTTCACTTAATTTCCTTAAAACCTGATACTAGAAAAGAATTTTACCAAAGAGATTAATGTGGGAATGGGGAAAGTCCTCACTGTTAACTAAACATTAGAATTTTTAGCATTTTTTAAAGCCTCAGAAGTGTTTGAGGAGGGACTGTGGAAATTTATGGCATCCTTTGCGGCTTGCATCTAAAAGCTGGAGTATACCTGTGGCCAGGTGGTTGGGTGCTGGGGTCAACCAATCAAGGAAAAATGAGGGGAGCGTGAGTTTGTGCCATCCTCCACTCTGACAGGAAGGGGGCAAGATCTCATTCATCCATTCATTCATTAGCTCTTTCAACACATGTAAATCATGGACAATACTATGTGTCACACAATGTTATACACATTGAGAATATAGACATTGATAAGAAAAACAAATTACCTGCCCTCAAGCAACTCACAGACTTAAGGATGTTCCATTTCTTAGCAGGCAAGATAACAAGATCTTGCCCTGGTTAAGACTGCTCTCCTAAGTATCTACAACAAAATGTATATCAAGTTAACCTTTATGTACATTGTAGAACACTTAATACTAAGATAAAACGGCAAGTGCATCATCAAAATTCAAGAGAGGGAATTAAATTAGCTCTGTTCTATTTAAACTACCCTTTAGGGTAGGGATACAGAGATATATTTTAAGCTTAAACCTGGCCATTTCAAGCGGTTACTATGTTTGGTTAATGAACTAGCATTCCAGAGAGAAAAAAAAATTAATCAGAACTTACTTTGTGTGTAACTGTTGGAGTCAGAACAAAGGAATCATAAACTAATGAAGAAATAATGCTCCATAGAATATTTGAGAGGCTTTAAATAAATATTGGAAACTTCAGAATAAGGGAATTTTAAGAAATAAAATATAAAGAACAAGTGGTGGTACTGTCAGAGGATTGGATTTGCCATTTTTCACAGATACAGCTTGCCTCATTATTCCTCGGGGAATTGTTTCATTTAAGTCAGAAAAGTACAAAACCAAATAAATCTCTGAGATGCTAATGAGACATAATGAGAAGATATAATACTTCCAGCTAAGAGTGTTCTATTATAGTGGACTAAATGATAGACTATTTAAAAGTGTTACCATTTATTAATAGGGCTTTAGATATAAAGCAAAGAGAATTTGTTTGAGATTGTTTTCAGAAACTATTCTTATATTTTCAGATAGTAGCATGCATACTATGATGAAGTTTATGATATATACAATTGCAAGTATGTAGCATTTACATATTAATGGTTTTAAAAAATGCTGGAACTCTGCTGAAGAAATAGAATTTAATCAATAATTGCCAGAGATCCCTCTCTGCCTTTTCCTCATTGTCCCTCGCACAATATCAGAGTTAAACACTTTTCTGAATTTTGTGTTTATTCATTACCTCGAATTTTTTATATTTTCCCACCTGTAGGCATCCTAATAAGTGAAATATTATTTGGTTTACCTGTTTTTGAATTTTACATAAATATATATTCTTTGCAACTTGCTTTTTTTCTTGAACTCTACCCACATTTACCCATGTTGGCGTAGGTGCTGGTAGTTCCTGCATTTTTTATGCACTTACGCCTCCTGTTCCATCATGTGAATATGCCACGGGACATTTAAACTTTCTCCTGAGAACATTTGCAGAGTTGCAGGTTTTGCTTTTGTAAACATATGGCTAGGGACCTTGTCATGACTCTCCTCGTGTGGGTGTGCAAGTGGTTCCCCTGACGTGCACAAAAGAGAAATGATGGAGTGGTAGGACTGGAACATGTTCAACTTCTCTTCATGTGCTGAGGAACTTTCAAAAGTAGTTGTATAAGTTTACATTCCAACCAGCAATATGCAATTCATTGCACTATGTACTCAGCAAAACTTAATATTTTCTAAATTTTTGTTGTTGTTGTTGCAAATCTGGTGGCTTTGAACTTTGCATTTCTACAGTAATAGAACATTTTATACATTTATTAGTTAATTCATGTTTATTCTATGAAATATCTATTCATGTCTATTGCACATTTTTCTAGACGTGGTTGCCTTTTTCTTAATTTAATTTTCCATATATTTGAATTGTAATATTCTGTTAGTTGTATTTGTTACAACTGTGTTTTCCCATTTTGGGGCTTGTATTTTCACTGTCTGCAGTGTCCTTTGATAAACAGAAGTGCTTAATTTCAATTTTGGTAGGTTGACAAATCCTTTTTCTTTATGATTCATGCTTTTTGGAATCTTGTTTAAGAAATCTTTAAACAATTTTAAAATTCAAACAACATTAAAGGAATTTTGTGTTATTTCTTCTATTAATTGTAAAGTTATATCTTTTTACATTGAAGCCTTTAATCTGTTTGTAATTGATTTTTTTCTCTTGATATATCAGGATATATAGACTTATAGATTTTTTTCGTATAAATGACTTACTGTTTCAATACAGGCTTTTGGGTAGACTGTCATTTGTCTCATAAGCTACAGTGCCATCTCTATCTTCTGTCAATTTTTCACACACCTATAGTCCACTTTTGGGAAATTGGGGGAGAATTGCAGATTTATGATTTTGAGTCTTCTGATTCATAACTTGATATCCATTTATTTAGTTCTTTTTTAATGCCTTTCAATGAAATCTAGACATTTTTCCTTAAAGGCACTGTTCTCTGTTTCATTCATTCCTGGGCTACTTGAGGTTTTTGTTGCTCTTGGAAATGTTATTTTTTAATAAGAGGCACCTTCTAAGACTTTCTTTTTTATGTAGAAGTGCAATTGATTTTTCTGTATTGATCTGATACAGAGCAAAGCAAATTTGCTCAACTTTCTAATTACTTCTAGCAATTTTTAGATTCCTTTAGGGTTTTGTGTGAGAATTCTATGAAAAGTACTGTATTATGTCTTCTTTTAAAATCTCATGATTTTTGTTTTGTTTTGTCTTTTTGTATTTCTAGGAAGTGAGGAGGGTAGGTGACCTTTTTTATTTAGTAGAATTCCATTAATCCTTATCATAAAAGAACCACAGATTTAATAGCAACTTTATTGACATATAATTTATATGCCATGCAATTCACCCATTTAAGTATAAAATTTAGTGGGTTTTAGTATATTCATAGAGTCATGCAACATTGCCACAATCAATTTTAGAAAATTTTCATCACCTCCAAAAGAAGCCCAAAACTTTTCCAGCCCTAGGCTTTCTGGTTGTTTGACATAAATAGAATCATGCAATATGTGGTCTTTTATTATTGGCTCCTTTCACTTAGCATAGTGTTTACAAGATTCATTAATGTTGTACCAAGTATGAGTACTTCATTTATTTTCATTGCCAAATAATATTTCCTGTATGGATAAATCACATTTGGTAGTCAGTTGTTGGACATTTGTCTATTTCCAGACACTTTTGGGGTATTATGAATAATGCTGCTATGAACATTCATGTACAAGTTTTTATGTGGGCATATGCTTGCATTTCTCTTGGATTTATAGCTATAGGTTGAATTTCTGGGTCGCTCTAATGTAACTTTTTTATAGGCTTCTTTTATCTAGGTCGAGTCATTCCTTTTAATTCCTAATTTGCTAAGTGTTTCATTATAAAGAACTATTAAATTTTAGTTGCTGCAAGTATCAATAGTTTATTTCTTTTTTTGCTGAGTAGTATTCCATTGTGTGGATGTACTACAATTTGTGTATTCGTTCACTTGTTGATACACATTTGAATTGTGTGTATAGTTTTTGCAATTTACAAATGAAGCTGCTATGAACAACTCTTATATATAGGTATCTGCATGACATAATCTTTCTTTTCTCTTTGGTAAAGACCTAGATGTGGCATAGCTGAGACATATGGCAGTTATAGATTAATACTTAACCTTTTAAGAAACTGTCACATTATTTCCCAAAGTGGTTGTGCCATTTTCTAATCCTATCTGCAGGATATCAGTGTTCTGCTAAGCTGTTTCTAATATGTCAGTTTAAGTTCTATTTTTTTTTATTTCTAGACGTTCAATTTGCTCTTATTCAAATATACTTTTCAATACTGGATGATCTCATCTTCATTTTAATTTCAAAGTCCCTTTTTTATTTTTAAACATTTTAAATATACTTTCTTCTGAATCTGATAATTTCACTTATCTTCACTCTCCTTCAGTTTGATCCTTCTATTTATTGTTTTTAATGAAAGCCTGCTCACAGAAGCTTATTTTCTTATGTGTTTAAGATTTCTGATGTGGGTTCATGTTCTTTGGAACTTGTTTGTGAGGACTATATGAGGTCGGAGTTTAAGGTGTGGTCTTCCAAGAAAGATATACATTTTCTTCTGCCATGAACAAGGGAGAAGACCAGTGACTTCAGGCCACTTTGAACTAAATTATTGGTCTGCAATGGGGAGAGCATCATAAGTAATATAAATACAGCATTAAACACACATGAGTAAGGACTCGTCTACTTTGAAATGCCTATGACCCTCCTTTATGTTTAGATTGAACTGTTACAAGGCTGCATCTCATCCTTGTTACGATTGCTCTAGTTCATACTTACAGCTTCAAATGGAAGTTGTTAACATCATTCATTGTTTAATGAAGGAGTGAGCAAAATTCGACAAAACAAAATGAGGCAATAAGAAACCCTCAAACTATCTAGTTGTTATAAACATGAATTATGCAAGCAATATAGGGCTGGTTTTTTTTGTTTGTTTGTTTGTTTGTTTGTTTTTTATTTGCTGGCACTTGCATTTAGTTAGAAGAAATATCTTCTGCCCTGAATCCCTCCCTTACATCAGGGAATGCCTGTATATGTGGAGAACACTTAGCTTGAGTGGAAAGCACACTGCCATAACCTTTCTGAACAGTTCCTGTTATATTTCAACATAAAGAAGAAGAAGAAGGAGAACCTGGAATGTTTGCAGACTTTACCTGCATAGAAAATAATGACAGGACCCTGCCCATGTTGGCTGTGCCTGAATAATTCTCAAAGCTAGACCTGAAAAGATGAAATGATTTTGACAGCAGTTGATGGAGCAGTCTCATAGATGAAAGTGGATTCCACTTCCTGGCAATACCTGTTTGTTGCCCCTGGCACAGTTAGAAGAGGTAAACACATGTTTATCCAGTGACAGACAATCCAGTGCCATTATGTGTCTTGCTTATCCTGAGATTTTTTTTTTTT
>CAUYRT010097986.1:0-32463 GCA_963574885.1 Lepilemur ruficaudatus
TTTGACAGAGTAGGTTTTTGAATGTAACAAGATAAGTCAACTTGAGTGGTAATATATTTTGGGAAATCAGCTCACTACAAATTGTGACTGTAAACATTGTACTGTAAATGTTTTGTAGTTTTCCCCCAATAAAATTTTGGAAAAAAAAAAAAGATATGGTGAAAAATCATTTTAAAAAGAAACAAATGCAATTATCACTTAGAAAGGATATCATACATGGTCCATAAAAATCCAAAAACTTAATTTTTTCTGTAGGAAAAAAGGTCAAACTTGTTACTCTTGTTAATATTTTTATTGCTACTATTAATAACAAAGTTCTGTATTTTGCTTTGTTTTTGCTTTTTATCTTTTTTGTTGATTATTTGTTCTGCATTCTTACTAGTTTGGAGTAGCTGTTTGCATCTTGCTGCTGTCTTTGATCACTCCTCAGCTCAGTCCACCAAGACCTTTGCTCTCTTTTCCTCGCCTTCAGGACCTGCAATCTGCCTTGGTTCGCTTTGTGAACACTGCTGAGTGGCTCTTACATCCTGTGTCTTTCTCTCCGTTCCTCCCTTCCCATCAATGTACCTCTCTTGTGGTTTCTTGAGTCTCTGCCTTTGTCATGCTTCACCTTGTCCTTTTCTTCATCTGTCCTCTCAAGTGACTGCAGAGCACATTTTGACCCTTTTGATGGTTTCCTTCTGCACAGATAAGCTGTTTTGCTGCCTGCCTTTGGTCTTGAGAGAATGAAAGCTATGGGTTGTCTCTATCCTAAAAGTCAGGTACTTTTCTTTCTTTCCTGCCTACATATTGTTGATTGTCAATAGCTGCTTTTCAATTTATTCTACATTCTTCTTTGCCTCTGCAACCAGGGGTCCCCAGGACTATTTTTTAAATTGTGCTGAACTTTGTGTACATGCTGTTGTAAGAAATCAATCTATCTGTCCCCTCTTGTTCTCTCCCACACATATTTTTCTAGAGTGCCCAAAAGATAGGGCAGTCCTTTCAGGCTTTATTCATTACACTTGCATGTGTGTCTTCTTTGAAGATCGTTTCTGCCCGGAAATTGGAATGGTCAGATCACCCATGAAGATTCCTCTGAGCCTGGGACACAGCTTTGTAGTTTACAAAGGTGGACTACACGGTTTTGTATCTTCATAGGAAAATACAGTAGAATGTGCATGTCTTACACATACAGATGCTCTCCTGCTGCTTTTGAACATACTAAACCATTAAGAGATCTCAGAAAGTGTCATATAACTACTTGCTCTTAAATGAAAATGAATACTCAACATCATGGCATGGTGAAAATGACTTTAGCACATGCTAAAAAGCTTTTTTATCTGCTATCATATCTGAGAGGGATTTCTGTCAAAATGAACCTCAGGAAGATGATCTTGTCTTCTGTTTTTTTTCTGAACCAGTCAGCTACTGTCACCACAATACTGTCGTAAACCACCCTCTAAACACAGTGGCAGACAACAATAAGCAAATGTAATCACACTTGCTGGTCTGCAGGTCACTGGAGTACTGCATTGTATTTTCTCATTGCTCTAGGACCAGCAGACTGTTTGAGGCATGTCCTTCTTACGACAATGGCAGAAATGCTAGAGGGGTGAATAAAAACGTGCTGTCTCTTAAGACCCAGCTCAAACCGAAATGCTATCATTCCCACTCATGTTGTACTGGTTAAAGCAATTCACAACAGCGGAGTAGGGAAATATGCTCCACCTCTAGTGGGAGGAATCCTCAAATCATAGAGTGAAGGGCAAGAATATGGGAAAGGATGAAGGATTGAGAAGAAATATGCAATCTGTTTTAATGTCACTCTCTTCAATCCAAGAAGGGCTTGACACTAATTATTTCATACATGAAGTTCTACATCCGTACCTAAATATTTCCCAGAATGATATTTATTGATCTTTCCTATATTTTGAAAAATCCTTAGTAAAAAAGGCTAAGTAAAGTCTATATGTAGAAGAAACACAGCATTTAGCAAGAAATGGCAGTTAACCAAATAGTTAACGGCTACCTGTGGCATACAAGCCGCTGGTTAGTATCTATGAGAAAAGCAGAGTGTATGATAAAGTCTCCACCCTATGAAACTAGCCAACCTGTCACAAGGCATGCAGCAGAAGGGGATGAAGGTTCACATGAGTGGAATAAGTCATCCTTACTCAGAGTCAAAGCTTCAGAGCAGATGCCCAAATGTCACAGAATGCACTTTTGTCAGACAAAAAGGCTCCCACCAAAAGTCTTCTGAATACTTTGTAAAGGATTTGAAGGGGAGCCCTGAAAACTTAGTCCTCTCCAGGATGGGAGAACTATGATCCTCTCACTGTATCTCACAATTGCCTTCACAATGAATAAAGGGGACCATCCTCTAATGCTTAAATATTTTTAAATGAGGTCCTGATGATCAGAATAAAAATTATTTCTGAACTCTATAGAAACTTCTCTGTTATATCAACATGAGATTTGGGATGGTGATTTCAATTTCTTGCCTTGTGTGACATTTAGCTTCAGAGTCTGACAGACATGGAATATTGGGATTGCTGTTTTCTAGTCAAACTAGAAGTAAAAAAAGCAAAGTGACTTAGACTGTGTCTCTTAATTCTTCCGGAGCACAATAGCAGCAGTACTAAAATGAAAGACTTTCAGAACTACTGGACCACAGTGAAATACTGTTATAATCAAGCAATTTCTAAAGTAAATTCTTTAGAAAGTAAATAAAATTCTTCTATGCAGCCCTAAAGTATATCTGAATTACAGCTTGAATAGTACTTTGTGTATGACCTAGAAATCAGCAAAATCCTTAGAGATAATCACTCTCTTTTTTTCCCTCCAAGAGCTACATCTTCCCTGACTTCCAATTTTGTTTATGAATAGAGACCTCACTAGAGTAAAGAAAAACTCAGCATGTAGAGAAAATTATACTTATCTGAAGGTACTTTAAGTTCTTTCTCAAAGAGTAGAAACCTTTCACATTTGTCCTATTTCTTTAAGAAAAATATAAAAATAATAGTTAATTCCCTAACCAATAATAAAAGACATTTATGGACAGTTTTAAACTTAAATTTTGGTATAGACAAGTATGGACATTCAGTACATACTTGATGAATTGATAACGATAAGAAAAACTTGACTATTATTAGAGTAGAAGAGGAAATGATTAATCAGAAATGAGGGATGGAATAGATTTGTGAGTCTGATATAACTTGACCTTATTCACTAACAGCCCTGCACTCTTCATTTTTAGGGTATGTAGCAATTCCTCACAATATTTTAGAAACTACTGTGTTAAAACTAGAAGGTCATTAGAGATTATAACTCATACACTATAAGGAATTGAGACCATTAATGCTCTTTCTTGTGAATTTCAAAATTCTTAGTGGTGTTATTGCAGACTACCAACAACTAACATCTCTGGATTTTAGAACCTCAAAAAAGCTAATAATTTAATCTAACTCTCTCCTTTTATAGATGACAAAAGTAAAGCCTGAAAAGGCATCAGTTTCACAAGCTACATTTCTAGCTGGTTGCATGCTAAGGCTTAGGACTCAGGTCTTCAGACTCCCAGGGCAGTATTCTTCCTGTGGGAAGATATAAAAATCTATGTTTGACCACTCTTATGCCTTCCTTCTTTTGCTCCATAGAATATCTGTTAAATTCGTTTTGGTTGATGTGTGTCAGTGGCTTCTTTCTTTTAATTGCTGAGTAATATTCTATTGTATAAACACACCATGACTTATTCATCCATTCTCCTGCCAGTATGCATTTCAGCTATCACCAGTCTTTGGCTGTTATGAAAATAACTTCTATGACCACTCATATCCAAATTCTTTTATAGGCATATGTTTGCATTTCTCCTGGGTTAATATTTAGGAATGGAATTTCTGGGTCAATTGCTAGATAAATATATCCCGAAACTTACAAGCATCTGCTAACAGTTCCCCAAAGGCAATAAGAGATGCTTATAAAGTCCTCAAAGAAAGAGAATAAACTGAGATTTACATATCCAGCCAAAATGTAGATCAGGTATAAAGGCAGAAGACAAACTTTTTAAACATATAATGAATATACACTCCCTGAGCTTCTTGCAAAAGTGAAAGAGAATAAGCTTCAACATTCCATGGTAAAAGGTATGGCTCTGATCATTAAATCCATTTAACCCAAGATTGGAGAAACAAATAGTGAATTTTCGGTTGTAGACTAGAATGTAAATGTCTTAATCTTCACCTTACAGAAATGATTAAATCACAGCTGTTGGTAAGAGAAGGGAGAGATAAGGGCAGGTCAAACGTGCAACTAGGCTGACCTTGCATAGCCAAGGGGTCAAAGATACTTAAAGTGAATAAAGCAAGAAATAAAGCTATGAAGTATAATGACAAACACTAAAAAAACTATAATCACTTAAATTCAGGTAGTAGAGGGGAGAGAGAGAAGAGGGCTAAAATGGACACATCCTACATTCGTAATTACTCATACTAGGGAGTCAAAATATGAGACTGGAAAAGTAGAGGATTCAGTAATCAGACAAAGTTAATCACTGGAAATAAAAATAAAGTATTTTTACATAACAAAAACAGAAGGCCTAAAATAAAATATGGTGATAGAACTAAGAACGAATATTCATCATGTCAATAAAGGTCTGGATTTTCCCATGAAAAGAAAGACTCCCATTGAGCCACAAAGCCAAACCTGGCTACACATTATCTGCGAGAGAGACATACTTGGAACAAAACGCCAACATCTGGAGAGAACCCTACTCACTAACAAGATGGCGAGTGAGAGTTCAACCTCATTCCCACACCCTCCCAGTCCGACTGAAGAGAGGGAAGGGGCCAGGACAGACAATACACCCAAGAGCTGGGGTAGACAATGCTTAATTAATATGCTGTTCTCTGTAAATAAATCCACTGAAGCTTGTGTTCTACTTGTTTTCTCTACTTTCTCCACTAAAGATCTTTTTGAAAATCTCAATTTCCTTTTTACTGACCATAGGGCCAGCAGCAAGGACCAGCAAGGAACCCCTCTCTGTGAGCTAGACCCTGCCTGCCCACTCCCCAAGGCTCTGAGCTGCTTCCAGATTAAAGAGACATGTGATGCCTAGGGTTGACTTAGAAAAATAAGAAGTCTAATGGTGATCTGACACCACAACACTCAATTTCCCCCTTCTCCAGGGCAGCAGCAGTGCCCTGTCTGTCCCCTCTGTGAGGGGACTGCCTGCGTTCTTGTTTATAAGAAGAGGGTGGGCAGATGGGTGGGGTGGGCCAGGAGAAGCATTGGTGCAAGTCCCGTGGAAGGGCATGACTGAAAAAAAAATTTGCATGAATACGAATAAAACACAGAGTTTAATTTGTCTGGTTGTATCTTTCATTAAACACATGATAAGCTCCAGCAGGGAGTTCTACCTCCAGGGCAGCATTACTAATATGACTCTGCATTTATCTTAGTATTACTATGGGGAATACTTATGTTTTACAGCCTCACTGTGGTCAGATTTACACTCAGCTACAGGTATTAGGAAAATGATGACACATTCAGTGGTATTCAAGGGCACTGCAAGTAGGATGGGGCACTTAACTGCAGACACAGTTTAGATGTTTAGATTACCCTTGAAATGTAGCGCATCAGGCAATAAAATGCAAAATACTCACCCTTTTTCTGAGCTCAGTTTGAATATTCCATGGCCAGAAAAAGAGTCACATAAGATTCAGCGTGTAGTCTTTACCTCCCCAAGGTGAACGTTTTTTCTAAGGAGACCTTGGGCTTTGAAAAGAATGAGCCATCTGAAATAAAAATATCCTGGGGAAATAATGAAGAAGGAATGTTCAAATATAAATGGTCGCAGTTCCTTCCTCCTTTGGTATAGAGATAGAATTCTTTAAGTCTTGGTGTCTGCACACTATAAATTATTACACAAAGATACCCATGTAATCACATGCAGATTAGAATTATTATTTTCAGATTCCCAGTCTGTCTCATCTTCTATCACCAGACATATCTGAAAATCAGTGACCACTTAATTTTTATAATTTAAGAATTAGCATTTACTTTTGTGAATGACAATAATTAAATTTTTGCAGAGTCCTTACAATTCATTTTTGTGAATTTCACCTCTATTATTTCTCTATTCTATTAACACAGTATGCTTTAATAGTTAATGTGTATAGAATAACAGGGGGGAAAAATAAAGTGGAAATGTATCAATCCCTCCCAACCCTCTTGAGGTAGCTATGACCACAGGACCATATCTCAGGCAAATGCTGAACTTTGCCCTGCTGACAATTCAAAATTTTGGTGTGCATAACTTTTGGCCCATGATCTTGTATTTCAGAAGATGTCACAGGAAAAAGCGTCAGTCCTGCAGGCAGCCTACCTGCTGGCTGCCAATCTCTATACAAGGCCAATGCTGTGCCCCTGAAGCCCACCCCAAAACAAGATTCATTTTAGGGCAGTTCCCTCCCCTGATAGGGCCTTGATTCCATTGCCTGCTGGGGACCCAAGGAACCCCATAGATCCTGAGTGGCCTCTACTCCTAACTTACTCTAGCCTTATTCTCGATCTCTTTGTTCTCACTCTTAATTTCAGTGTGTTGTCAGTCCCTGAGTCTCTGCATAAGGGAACCTCAGCACCTGATCTCAGTATCACTCTTGCCTGTCCCCTCAACAAATGCTTCAAGTGCCAGCCTCAGTGCCACCTCTGCTTCTAGTAGCAGAGGTCCAACACACCAGCCCTATGCAACACATAAGCATCTAGCATCCAGGACTGCTCTGTTCTGCAATCAATAGCCCTAATGGGCTTTGAATGCTTAGGAAGAAAGAATCCAACCATGACTATCTGCACCTGATGCATCACGCATAGTGCACAGGATACAAACAGAAGATACACTCCTCTTCTCCAGGAAAAACGATGTCAGCCTTTCGTGATGGGACAATTACCATGAAATAAGGAACAGGGAGTGGAAAAGCAAGAAAGAAGTCAATTAGAGGAAGATGGAAGAATGTCACAATTAAAGATGATAGAGTCAGACAGGTTCTGACTCTAAAATAGAGCTTGCTGTAGTAATAGAAGTCAATTAATAGAAATGTGGAAAGGCATTGATCAGCTAAGGGGAAAATAGACATCTGTTTGCTACTGGAGAGAGCTGATCATGGGAAAGTATTAGGGAATAATCAGAATATTCTTCCCTGATATAAAATACCAGGGAGCAGGATGGCTGATATGTAAATGCTTAATAGATTTTTAGCATTCAAAGTATGGAAGGAGCAGTGCCCCATGATGTACTTGCATAAATAAATTAGGGAAACTATACGATGTTCTGAGTGAGTAGTTCTCAGCGAAAAGATAGAAAGGAGTCCTTGTCTTCAACCCAATGATCTTTGAAAAGGCAAAAGAGTTTTATAAGGAAATGCAAATGACTGATTCATGTGTAATTTTGGAGGGATATCTTTGGCATTTTAAAGAGAGTCTTGGTATTAAGAAGGCTAGACACAATGTGAAAAATAGTCAGCAAATGACCATGCTACAAGAAAATGTTGTGACATTTGCAGGGAGCTCATTCTTAGAACAATCTCTCTCTGTGCACGCCTGTGGCGTTTTGCTGGTATTGCTGAAATCCAGCCCCTCTGGGATTCAGTAGGACTATTTTTACATGTGCAAATTGTACAGGCTCTCTGAAATAAAACTACTGGTCTAGAAACTTCATTATCCTACAACTTCCAAAACTAAAAACACCTTTACTCACTACTCACAGATTGCCAGCTGTTGTGGGAATGAACAAATACGTTTGGATTGCTTTGATTTTCAAAGTAGTTCAAACATATGTTATAGCTCTAAGAAGAAAAACATTTCCACCTGGTTGGTTGTCTAGGATTATGACGTCATTCTACCCACTCGTACGCAGCACGATCAGTGTGAGGAATATTTTTACTACATTCCTTTTCAAAATGTAACTCATTGTTTTGGGAATCATCCAGAATATTAAATAATTCTAATAATAGCTAACATTTACTTAGTGCCAGGTACCATTTTAAGCATTTACATGCATTCACACATTTATTCACACATTAATTCTGCTTGGTTCCTTCAAGATGGGTTCTTGAACTCTGACGACTAATTGGGATTTTGACAGTCAGAGCGTCCTGCTGTTGTGATCAGAAATAAGACGGTGAGAAACTAGGCTCATCTGTCAAGTCAGGTCAGAGCATACCGAGTCTTAAACTTTGGAGAACCCATGCAGTTGAGTAATTAAGATGCTCGGAGCTGCCAAATGACTCCTGTTGACCTTGGGAAGAGTGATATTCACTCTAAAGGTTGTAATATTTCTCTCAATACAGGAATTTCATACAATATGATCGACACATAAATTGAAACTGTAGGTATTTTTGTAACTAAAAATGTATCTATGCTTTATTCCAACATCTTATTTTTTAAGAATCTTTTATAAAATATGTTCTTATGCTTCTATAAATAAGTTCTGCCCAGGGTCAGTCACTTGTGATGGCAGTCATTGACCTCACCCTACCAACAAGTCTTTGCCATAAATATTACAATAAATGAACTAATTTCTTATTGCACTGGTGTTCTAAAAAATAAATTAATGGATTTGCAATTAGTTTGCCTTTTGGAGGGTGTGGGTGACATCCAGAACATTTTTTTTAGGTCTCAATAAATTTTTTTTGAAATTTTAATAAATTTCATTGTGTATATTTAAGTTATACAACATGATATTATGAAATACATATATAGTAAAATGGTCACTAAAGTGAAAGAAATGAACATATCCATCATCTCACATAGCTACCCATTTGCTTCCCCTACAACAAGAGCAGCTGTAATCTACTTATTTAGCAAAAATTTTGGATATAATACAGTTATTAACTATAATTTCATGTTGTACATTAAATCTCTAGACTTGTTCATCCTTTATATCTGATATTTTGTATCTTTGGCCTACATTTCCCTATTTCTTCCCACCCACCCCACCAATCCTGATAACCACTATTTTATTTTTATGACCTTTTTTAATTTAAGAGTCCACATATAATTGAGATCATGTAATATTTTTCTTTCTGTGTCTGGATTATTTGACTTAGCATAATGTCCTCTAGGTCCATCCGTGTTGTTGCAAATGGCAGTATCTTTTTTTATGTCTGAAAAATATTCCTCTGTGTGTGTGTGTGTGTGTGTGTGTGTGGACGTGTGGCAGTTTCTTTATCCATTAATCCACTGGTAGACATCTAGATTGTTTCTATATCTTGGCCATTGTGAATAATTCTGTCATAAATGTGGGAGTGCAGATACCTTTACAAGGTGTTGGTTTTATTTCCTTTGGGTACATACCAGAAGGGTGATTGATGAGTCATATGGTAATTCCATTTTTAATTTTTTTACGGACCTCTATACAGAACATTTTTAAAGTTCCCCAATGGCCTAAATATATTCTAGAAAACCACAGATGTAATCACCAAGAGAGTCTCTTTCCTACTAAAATCTAAAAGTCACAATTAATTCAGTAGTTACAATTATTCATGGATAGCGAAAACTTACCCATTAGTGCACCCATATCAAGGGACCCATGAGCCCTCCTCCTTCCTTCCTCATGGAATGCGTTTTACGCTATGGGACTTCTTAGCCCATATGGGTTATGTACATCACAGCTTAAAGAATATCTTTCCATATGGCAGAAGTAATTGCCTTTAATTAAAAGTTTGTCTTTGAAATTTTATCCTTCCAGATTGGATTGAGATCATCAATGCCTTTTCTACTGTTTACATAATAAAGGATACACTGCAGAATGTGCTCCTGTTCCAACTCTTCTTAAAAATATATTCTGAATTGCAGAGGAAAAGATAGATATCTAGCAGATCCACAGGATAATGAAAGGTGGTTGGAATTTAACTTCAAATTGAATGGTAAACCAATTATTGCCTTCAAAAATTTCCTGTACTGTCTACTGAGAGACCAGATTTCTAGAGAGAAATACTCATTATAGCTAACCCTCCAGACTGCTGGCAGCTGCTCTTCATTCACAGGTTTCCCCACGATCATTGAGAGGCTAGTGGTTAAAGAGCCATAGTCCACTGCCATCCCAGGACCGTGCTCTCATAGAGGCCAGATGACTGGGCACAAAGCTGTTCTCTCTGAGCATAAGGCATGGCTCTTCTCACACCAGCATCAGCCAGCCACTGTGATGGTCTGATGGAATATATTTTAATGCTCTAATGTGTGAGAATGTAGTTGAAGATATTTTAAATTTACCCAAGGAAAAATTGTTTAGTTAGGGTAATTTTTGTTCTCGTTAATAATATCAACCATAATCAAATATAGTATAAAATCACCTCAAGCTAATTTATTTTTCTAAATCCTTTAAATGACCTTCACTAGCAAATATCTTTCTCTCTTTCAAATAAATTATGTAATTCCTTTGCCTTATCACAGACCTTAATAGGCACAAGTTGTAGTGGTACAACATATTAGAAAATCACAGCTAAAATAGAAGACAAAAAAAATTTCTCTTCTCTCTTTCCAACACTACAAGTCAAAAATCAAGCCAAGTAGAGTACAAATACATAAAAATACAAGACATCTAAAGCGGTGGATTTAGCTTAGTAGGAGATATATTTCTATAGTACTATAAAGCATTAACTTTTAGAAAATACATTTTTCATGGTTATCATTCTAACCACTTAGAGTAGCACTGTAGCACTTAATTGAAAAATGTATGGTCCTTATCTTAAGCAAAGTTTAATATAAACGTAACTAACCAAGGAATACATGAAATGAAATTAAAATAGGAGATTCAAGCAGAAACAGGTGTGCAGAGAATTGTGATTTGATTTTCCTGCAGATAGCACACAGTCTCTTGAAGTAAAATCCCCTCTCGCTGATGTTGTGAATGTCTCTAAACTAGACTTGAGCAAAGCTATTCATTGCAGTACCAAAAAATAAAATAAAATAAAATAAAACAAGAAGGCTATAATCCATCTGTAAGAGAATGGATACACTAGAGTTTATTCACGTCTCGAAATACTATATGGTAGTTAAAATGTGTCAGTACGGATAAATTTCAAAAGACATAATCTTGAGTGATAAAATCAAGAAAATTTAGAAAGAGATACATATATAATACTGCATATATAACACATATACACACATTTAAAACACACAATAGTGTATATTGTTTATGGATATAGACACAAGTAGAAAAAACATTTAAAAATATGTGGGGATGACTCACTCTCACTCCAGGATAATGATTTTCTTGAAGAGTAATAAAAGGGATGAAAGAATTAGAAATCAGATGTAACTGTAAAAGTTTATTTTGAGAGAGAGATCAGATGTAAATATGACAAAATGTTAAAATTTGTTCAATCTCGGAAACAGATGCATGGATGGATATTGTTTTATTTTCTGCTAGTTTGAAATATTTTATTAAAAAATAAATAGAAAAATAAATCAAATACCTTTACATATATTTTACTATGATCATCTGGATATATTAGCTTATTATGACTATAATTGAGCTATATCTTGTTTTTGCATGTTCACCACTTAGTTATAACATTATAAACACATATATTTTCTCATTTATAACTCTCAGACCAAAGTAAGGAGCAGTTCTCAGCTTTCCCTTACCATGTCCCCCAAAAGACTTCTCCCAAACATTGCCAGCCTACCTTAGGCTATTTGCGACATTCTCAACCCCATCTAAAAATGTAACGAGCAAATTCCTACTGAATATCAGTGTCTAAATTTTTGTTAGAGTTCAACTTAATGAAAGCACAAATCTCATGAATTATACCCTCATGGTCTAAAATACATTTTAAGAGGCTTAACATTCAGCCAGAAAGAAACTTAAACATCACAAAGATGTGGCATATGATTATAGCAATTTAATATAGGAAAATTCATAATTAAATGTGTCAAGCAAAAGGGTTAAAAATGAATTAGCCATACACAATGTAATGCATTGTATTATATTAAGCTACAAAATGAGCTTGTAACTTACCCAATAGAATGATTAACTGTAACAGTAATTGAGAATTAGGTTAGTGTATAGAAGTGGCAAAACAGTCATTATCACACTAAGAAAGAAGTATATTTTGTGACAAGATCACACATCCATTTGATACTAAAGAATGCAATGTTAAAACTCACACATTTAAAATGAGAACAAAAGTTTTATTTTTCGTTGTTTCACAGGCTTTGACAAACCCTGAAGAGAAAATTATTCTGGAAATAATATTAAATCATGATTTGTTTATCATAGAATTCTAAGAAACAATCTTTGTTTTTTAAAAAAAAAATGAGTAGAAGTAATTTTCATGAGTTATGAAGAAAGATTCTATGATGTTTAGAATTCAAACTTCCCTGGACAATCTATAAGGAACAAAAGAATTAGAGGAAAAATATAAGATGGATTATTGCTTCAATTTTTAATTCTGAGTAAGAAAGATGCCAAAAAATTTGACATGATTCCATAAATACCTAATTATGTTACTTGAACCTACAGAATATACTGAATGTTTAAAATGTACAAATATATTCTCAGCTTTCCATTATCTGTTCCATTTTTTCAAAACACAAATGAAACAAAGAAAGCTTTGTACAAGCTATGTTTTAAAAGATTCAGCCTTGTGGAGGTGTTAAATAGTAAAATTCCTCAGGAAACTCAACCATGTGTTTTGTGCCTTATCAGCTCCACATAAATAATGCAGCCTGTCTGCCAAATTAAGAATCTCATAATAGGTTGTTCAGATGGTGTTATTAGCGAGAGACTTGGATTGGGCTGTGCTCTCCTGAAGGAAATGGGTAGATGACATTGGTGGATAAGGAAACTGCACATTAGTGGCAAGAACACGAAATTAAAAATGACAGAATAAGTGTGAGATAGGAAAACAATGAAAGGATTTTAGAGAGACAAAAAGGATTCTCTTAATTAAATGTGATTATGCATCTGTTATTAAAACAAGGAAATCAGAGTGGTATTGGGACACATTTTTCTGACTTTTATAATTAAGCAGTGGGATGCCACACCCCCCCCAACCACCTTCATTTCTTTTAAACTTTCAGTTTTGGTGAGTGAATACTAAAGTAGGTCTTAGACATAAGTAATTTTAGCATAGAAGCTACAAGAAATAAAGAAAATTTTGGAAAGAAGGTTGTGAAATCAATCACTGGATCCTCTCCAAGTAATAACAGCATGCAGTTTCATTAAACATTGATAGATTCCCTTCTTGGATTTTTTAAAATACCATACATAACACTTACAGAGACAAGATCCTTGCAGAATAAAAAAGTCCTAAATTGCCATTTCATTAATATCAAAAATACAGAATAGTATTTCAACCCCCAGGGAGTCTTTAGAGTTTTGTTATGTTGTTTTTTATTAAAGCACCTCTAAAAATTACACTGTCGTTTTTAAAAATTAGCAACTTCATTCGGATACTATTAATGTTGTAATTCATCAGATTCCTCTTCAAGGTGTTGCTTTAATTTGGCCTCTTAGGTTTTCTATAGCTATTTTCACTGCCAAATAACTAATTCAAAAATGATTACTGAACAATTAGTGTATATGAAACAATGTGACAGATATGGGGGTGGGAAGTGAAAAGAAGCCCTTGTCCTCGAGGAGCTTAACATCTAATAAGAGATAATCAAGGAACGTGTGATCAGGGAAGATTTATGGAGCAAGGAGAGTTTGAACTGGGCTTTGAAGGATTCTTCAAATTTTAATAGCCATGACCAGAAGAAAAAAAGGACATAGACTGTGGAAACCTAAGAGTTCTAAGTAAGAACAATCAGATCAGTTTCAGGTCCAGCAAAAAAATGGTTCCCATCCAATTGCATAAATGCAGAAAACTTAATGCTAAAAATGAATTTATAAATAAAAGATATGTATGAATTAATTACACCAAGGTACTTGAAATGAGAACATGCAGAAAGTTCTAAAATAAATTAGCAATTCACAACCTCAGAACCTCAGACCCCTAGAGGGATCACTGAATTATTGCAAGCAGCCCGTGAAGGAATCTGAGCCCAGGCCACAGAATTAATAAATATAACCTGCAAATACACACCACTGTCTTTCAAAAGCCTTCGTGGGTGATAAAGAAATATATTCACTTAGTAGCACTAATGTAGTTTCTCAATGTAGTTACACTGAAAGAATAACTACTGAAATTATGTATCATTTCATTGTTTTGTTCAGATTAAAGAACATATACCATATAAATATATTATGCTATAGTTTTTAGTTAACATATTGTGCATTTAGGTTAATATATTGTGAGCATATTTTATGTGAACAAATATCCAATTTATAAATATTTTAAGATACTGACTAGTGTTTTGTCCTATTCTGTACTTAAACATTCCCCTATTATTGAAGATTTAAATTATTCTAATATTTCACTATAATAAACAATGCTGTTATAAACATTCCTGCCAGAGCTAAATATCATTTACATCCTTAATTATTTATTTAGGGTAAATATCCTAGATGTGAAATTGCTAAGTCAAAATATATATGATTTTAAGGATTTCAATATATATTGCTAAATCAACTTCTCAAATATCCTATCTTTATATGATCCTCCTCTCAGACTCTAAGACCACTAATTTCCCTGCTAATATGAAATAATTTTATGTATTAAAAGGGGGCACTCGTAGTCAAAAAGATTAGGAATTTCCAAGCTACGTTAAATGTCATGTGAAGTACACAGAGAATCAAAACATATTTAAATGTCTTTTGCATGTGTCTCAGATCAGCAGGCAGATTTACTGTGGATGTCAACAACTGCATAAAGTGTTTCCTACCATCAACCACTCATACACTTTCCTAAGAGATATCCACTCTGTTGAAAGCCCCTTTGTTGTTTGTAGCCTCAAAGAATTACAACCCAAGGTGCACTGAAAAAAGAATCAATACTATATAAAAATCTTATGCCCCAGTATGCACAAACATGCGAGAAAGTCAACTTTCCCTTGAAGAGAGTCTCATTACTTCAACAGGAGCTGTAGCTATAAAGAAGGGAAAGAGACAAGCAAGAATGTTGGCTTAATGTGATAGCATTTTTCCAATTCATCCAGAAAGATGAGAGTGATAGAGTTAGAATTTTCATCAGTTTGAGGAAACTAGAAAAAGCATCTTCTGAACACACATTCACTGTTTTCTATGTAAGACAGCAAAAAATTGATCTGTTGGACCTGATTATAGTGATTAAAGAAACAAAAAGTTTTACCTCTCTTTGATTTCTTTAAGTGATGTCTATTCCATTTATAAAGAGCTGGAAACTATCCTTTGAAAGAAAGTGTAGGGCTCAGGAGCCTGTAGGAGTGATTTCTATTAATTACACTTTGAGTTCTCTGACTACCCACACATTTCAATGACATTCACATATGCCTATATAAAATGAAAATAAGCAATACTCCTCCTGAAAGAAAAAGATAATGTAATCAGGCGAAGGAGAAACTGAGATTTTAAAAACTTGCAGTCCTTTATCATGACTTAGATTCTATATTTAATTCTATACCTAGGTCCTCTTCCTTGATTTGGTAACCTATTTTGTTTTCCCTCAGAAATGTCAGGTCATCCTATCTTGATGCTGCCTTATTTATTAGAGCTCCAGGTTCCCCCATAAATTCACAAGGTCTAATTAATAAAATTCTCTCAGTATCTGTTTTGGCTTTTATTGAACCCTAGGGAGAAGAAGCTGAGAACACAGGCAAGAATCCAGGTCACGTTGTTCAAATAAACTGACCATGGAAAAAGGTTCCCCTTTCTGGACCATTATTGAAATCCTTCAAGGATATAGACAAGTCCAGAGAGCAATGGGAACAGAACTGAGGCCCAGGGAAGAGGTAAAGTTCAGCATCTGTTATTTTGTCATGCAAGTTACAGAGTTATTTGTAGATTCTGGTTTTTATCAGATGTATAGCATGCAAACATTTTCTCCCATTCTATAGGTTGTCTATTCACTGTTTGTTTCCTTGGCTGTACAGAAGCTTTTTAATTTAATCAGATCCTATTTATTTTTGTTGCTGCTGTGATTGCCTTTGGGGTCTTCATAAATTCTTTGTAAACAACCCCATTAAAAAGCAGGCAAAAGACAAGAACAGAAGCTTTTCAAAAGAAGATAGACCAATGGCCAATAAACATATGAAAAAATGCTCAACATCTCTAATAATCAGGGAAATACAAATCAAAACCACAATGAATATCACTTAACTCTAGTGAGAATGGCTATTATCAAGAAGTCCCAAAACAACAGATGATGGCATGGATGCACAGAGAAAGGAACACTTACACACTGTTGGTGGAACTGCAAACTAGTATAACCTCTATGGAAAGTAGTATGGTGATACCTCAAAGAACTAAAAGTAGACCTACCATTTGATCCAGGAATACCACTACTGGGTATTTACCCAAAGGAAAAAAAGACATTTTATTTAAAAAAACACACTTGTACTCAAATGTTTATGGCAGCACAATTCACAATCACAAAGATGGGGAAACAACCCAAGTGCCCATTAATACATGAGTAGATCAATAAAATGTGGTATACGTATAACATGGAGTATTACTCAGCCATGAAAAAGTGGTGAACTAATACCTTTTGTAACAACCTGGATGGAACTGGATACTTCCTTTTAAGTGAAGTATCACAAGAATGGAAGAACAAAAGCCATATGTACTCACTATTTAATTGAAACTTATAGATTAACACTCATGTGCATGTATGGTCGTAAAATTCAAAGGAAATCAAGCAGATGGGAGGGCAGAGGAGGAGCTGGGTAAATTCACACCTAGCAGGTACAATGCATGGGTGATGGACACATTTATAACTTTTACTCAAACTGTACAAAAGTGATTCATGTAACCAAAATGTTTGTACTCCCATAATTTTCTGAAATTTAAATAAATATATATATATAAAAGAAAGTTACAGAGCAGCTAAAGGAATTTATAGGAATTCAAAATAGAGTGGGGTATATAAAAGAGAGAGATCAATAAAACTTCAGAAGATGAAATAATCTACATGGATAATAGAAGTTGCTGCCCTAAAATACTAAAAACCAATAAATACGACCTAAATCATAAACATGCATCAATCAAATGTTTTCCTGCAGAATAAAGCTGATACCAAACTCTTGTACTACAGATATTTTGACAAGTGAGCTCTACTGGGAAATTGGGAGGAAAAAAACAGAATTTACAGAAAAATTGCAAAGATAATACAGAGAATGTTCACATGCCCTTTACCCGGTTCACCCTATCGTTAACATCTTATATCCTCCTAGCACATTTGTCAAATCTAAGAAATCAACATTGATATATTGCAACTTTACTCCGATTGCACCAGTTTTTCCCCAATGCTCTTTTTCTGTTCCAGGATACCACATTCTATTTAGTCATCTTGTCTCTTTAGGCGCCTTTTGGCTGTGACAGTTTCTCAGAATTTCCTTACCCTTTTTGGCCTTGACAGTTATGATGAGCATGGGTGAGTTTTTGCTTTTTGTTTTCTTGTTTTATGTTTTTTTTCCCCTGAATGTTCCTCAATTTAGATTTGTCTGAAGTTTTTCTAATGGTTAGACCAGGATCATGGATTTTGGGTGAACAAACCCCAGAGAGGTGAAGTGCCATTCTCAGAATACCCGCTTATTTCTTTAAAGATGACATTAGTAGGTTACCCCAAGGCTTTTGAAACATTTTTCTTGTGATTTCACTTTCTAATTAATTCAGAGTCTATTATCATACAATGATATCAGCAAGGATGCCATGATCTTTTTCATCAAGAACTTCTAGAATCTGGAGTTGTTACTCTTTATGTCAACAGTGATTTTATCTCGTCTCTCTATTTCTGATGAAAAAACGTATTGCTGCAGTGCTGTGTATGAGTCCTAACTCAGCTACAATACAACCAAAGACATACAAATTTATAATGACTGAGTGATCCAGCAGACACGACCATGGTTGGCCCTCTAGCATCCACCTCGGTCCTCTTTCACCTTGCCCACCACCCTGTCTGAGATTGTAAAGGCCAGATACAAGCTTCCCCAGCCTCTGTTGCATGTGATCCAGTGCAAGCCTGTGAGGTGAGAGCTAGTGTCTCAGGGCATTCTAGGGACAAAACAGTTTCTCCTTCATAAAGGAGGAGAGGCATGAAAAAAAAGCTCTTCTCTCACCCATTCTGTTGTGGATGTGTGAAAGTAAAATAACAGGGGCTATTTCAGCCATGAGGCAACTAGCTTAAGATGAGACCCAAGGGCTGAGAATGGAGTATCAGAGACTGGAAAGAGAAAGAGCTTGGGTTCTAGAAGACATCCTTGATCCAGTGAATCAACCTTGGGACTAGTAAGTGAACTATGGCTATCCTTGCTATCCATTGGGTTTGCAGCCCCAAGGATCCTTACTGACACATAGAGCAATGGTTGGCATTTCTCATGATAACTGAGAGGGGTTAAGTTGGTGAACAATAGACATGTCGTTTTGCCTACACAGTGTTAAAAAGGAAGTTGACTTCCTCTTTAAAATCAGTTGATTTCACAGGGAAATAAATTTTTCACTTTCTTTGAAAAATTTGCAAATCTAGCAACACCTGGCCCACAGGTCTACCTGCCAACAATTACCTGGAACTGGGTGGTGACTGCCACTTTTAGGTAGGACTTGTGCTCTGCTCTTCAGTTCAATACAGTCACACCTGCTTCTCACATTTATATTACCTGTCTGGATCTTGTAGACATCTGTGGAAAATCCTTAATAGCAGGGCTTTATTTAAAACAAATATCCCAGGATGCCCCTTTTTATTTTTATTTTTTTCAATTTTGCATAAGAAGAACAGCCCTTAATTTTGGAAGAATACATCCAACGAAAGTCATAAAAATATGGCTCTTTCAACCCTTTTGTGATACCGCACTTTCTCCTCTTCTCTTCCTCTCCTCCTAGCTTTCTGGCCTCCCACAGAAGCTACTGAATGAAAATGTGTTTATTATGATAAGCTTTCTAACTAATATTTCTCAGATGTTTTACTTAGCCCAGATTCTCACGTAGTTGCTTGGGAAAAAATTTAAATTCTTCATAAATTCATTTATACTCCATAGAAATGTACCTAACAGATCCAGATTCATCATTTTGGATCAACTTTAGCATCAAATTTGTTTCTGTGTTACTTTTCTGGCTGCATAGTATGAGGAAAATACTAACACACAAGGATGAAAGTGTCAATAATTAGACAAAATAGTAGCTTGTAATCCTAGGATACTTCTATTGAATTTATCCATAATCTTGAAGGAAGACTAATAAGAATCTTTTTGTTCAAAAAATAATAATAAATAATAAGCAAATTTAAGCTATAATAACCACGTATATTCTACTAATCTACACATTGAATATAATACTACACACACATATACCCCTATATACTGTAAAAGGGAATTTTAAAAGGAGGCAGGGCCTGAAAAAGTCCTGAGATAACAAAACCAATTAGGCCTTAAAAATAACCTTAACTTTGCTTAAACTGCAAACATAAGTGGAATTTAACTTGGGTCATTTCTGATAAATGCTTATGTTAGACAAAAATAAAACTTAACTTTAAGCAAGCATATGTAGCCAACTATTATATGGTTATATGAGGTACTTTCCAACAAGGTAAACCAAAAAGGAAATTTTATAACAGTAACTGATCAAATAATTTCTTACTTTGCTTCTGTATTCACCCTATAAATACTTGTCGCTGATGCTTTCTTACTGGAACACTAAACCTATTTCGGTTTGCTGATCCCCAATTCATGAATTGCTACTCACTAAAAAAAATTCTTTGTAATTTCACTGAGCCTTGGATTTATTTTTAAAAAATATAATAAAATGTCATTACTACAACACACGCTTGCTTGCATACTGTGAATCTCTCCAAGCACAGCCTGGTGTTGTGTCCAGCACTGAACACAGTACACACATTTTTTTGGCAGTATGTTTTCTCTGGTAATTTTAAAGCAATGGTCAAGCTGGAAAATGTCTTTATTAGTCATATTTCACACCTAATCCGAGACAGAGCTAGCTCAGAGTAGGCATATTATTGAATGAAATGAGTAAAATTTTTTAAGCCTTTGCTGAGTATTTTCAAGCATTTCATAAATTACTGATAATCCAAAATACCAACTGCAAGGTTGTTATAAGAGCCCAATGTAAAGACTGATAAAATATTATCTATGCCAAAATTTCACAATGTAGACACGGTTGTTTATATTTTGTTGTCTATGTTACACCTGTGCAAATTCCACAATGTTGGTACTCTTGCAGAAATGAACACAAAAGTGGTAAAACTGGCCATTAACTCAGCTGCAACAAATGATTCAAGTTGCAAGCTGTGAAGAAGCAAATGGAAGGAATTTCTTGCTTTTCATTTACGTTGTGGGTTAAATAGGCTGTGTGATCTAACCTAACACATGGGACAACACAAAATATACCTTCAATAAGCATTTCATGATGGTTCCGTTGATTAATAACATTGTTTAGGTGTGAAAATATGTTTTGAGATCCAAGCAATGAACGTGTCTGCTATTAATATTTCTGCTTCTTCCCTGTAGATTACTGATTCCCTTTGCCCAAAGATTTCATGAGGACTAGTGCAATAACATCCAAAAATGTTAAGAGTTTCTTGGAAAAAAAAATCAGGTAAGCAAATGTAAGTTATCATTGTTCTTATTTTATACAAAGAGGTATAGGGTACATTTCTTGTGTTTTTATGCTTTTTAAAAAAAAAATGCATGGTATGGTTTATTGCTTCTGGATTAAAAAACAATTCAATTATTCTTAGGATTACACTAATATATTTTCCTTTCTTTTCTTGCAATTTAAAATCAGCACCGTGTAATGCAATTAAACAGACGGAAATGTTTCTAGTATTGTAAGAAGACATTCCTTCTTCTAATTTCTGTTGCAAAATTGAAACTTTTTTGCCAAAATGTTAGTAATTAGTTTCTCATAATATGTGCCAACAAGATAAAAAAGAACATAAAAATAGAAGCACTTTTTGAACAATAAAGGCTATAAAAACACATTGCTATTTTAAATGACTAGTTTTCGGGACCCTTCTTCCCTACATTATTCGTCCTTCTCCCACCTACCAAAATTGTACTAATGGCTTATTAGTAAAATTATTTTAGTATATTTTCTTAACAGCAAATTAAACAAATCCTCAGTTGAAAGTAGCACCCTTCATTCTAGACTTTGTCCTAAGAAGGTACTATTTAACTGCCAAAAGGTAGATGCTTGACCTAAACCTTTCACAGGGTAGCCCCCAGGAATGTGGGAACATTAAGATACCTGGAACTCAGCACCCTCCTAGGCAGCTGTTTACTTCTAGATCTATGAAAAAAAAAACTTTAAAGAATAAACTTAGGTATAAGTAGTAAGGAAGTGATATTTAATTACAATCAAAGTCCTTAGGCACTCATTTATGGCTTTCATCACTTATGGAATCCAATATTAATCATTTTTATGGTAATATTTCTACACCCCTGGTAATCTAATTCCAGAACAGGTATGTGAGCATTTCCCAAGGAAATGATACACCAACAGGTATCCTCCAACCTTGTATTATTAGAAGGTCTCATTTTCTGAAGAACAACATGATCTCAGTAGGAAAAACACTGATCTCAAAAGAAGTCAACAGGCTTGGATTTAAGTCTTGGGTCTTTCATTAACTGCTACATGCCCTAGAACAAGTCAGTTGAGCACTCTTGACCTTGGCTTCCTGATCTTTGAAATTATGACATCAGGCTTGATAAGTTCCAACATCTTTTCCTAATTTAAAATTCAATTAAAAATTTAAAAAATTCTTCCTTTAAGAGCCATAAAACAATAGGTAGATGTACAGAAAATGGATTATCCTTATGAATATCAGTTCTCACTCTGCATGGGCAAGGACTTGATTTAAAACAAAGAACTCTGTTTAATAAGGTTAAAGTTTGAAAGTTATAAAAACTAACATTTGTAAATACTATTAAAATAAATTATTTTTATTGTTTATTTTAAATATAAATCATGCATCATTTAATAAATGACATTCTAGTGAACAGGTTTATGACAATGAAGACTTCTCCACCCAAAGCTGCAACATAGATCAAGTCTGTCATGTTGCTGTAAACTCTCTTGATATTAACTATTTGTAGAGAGGGAAACAGAAGAATAGGCCTAGAAAGCAGGAATAAAGTAGATGTTAACTTCTTACAAAAAAAAATGTATATATATACATACATATGTTGCAAATATGATCAAACATTAACATTTGTTAATTCTATGTATACAAGCAAATGTATTCCTTCTATCATGGAGATAAATCATCAATGCAAATCATGCAGTAAACTCATAAAATTAATTATAAATATCTTTTTAAAACTTCAAAACTTAAACAAATGAGAGCAAGAAGGGCCTAGGGATTCATTAGGTACAGGAGTATCTCCAAGGTGCATAAATATTCATGGCCTTCTCCAAATGTGTAAATGAGTATAGAGAATTATAGCCAAGCTATAAAGGGATATATCCCTATTTGTTTTAGTACAGGGATATATCAAACTGGATGGTGATGCAAGTTCTTGAGGCACATTAAATTCAACCTGTTGATGAGCTCCAATCCATGGAGGAAATTTCCATTATTATAATCATGTATCCAGATCCTCCTGTTTGTGGCTCCTTCCTGTTGTCCGCCCATTCTGGGATCTTAGGACAATGGGAAGCTATGGGCCTCTCAATTTGTGGAGCCATGGTTAGATCTAGACACTATGAGGTCACAGTCTGTGGCATCAGACAAAACATTTAATCTATGTCTCAGTTTCCTCATCTGTAAAATGGGGATAAAGACACTTAGGCATCAAGTTATTATAAAACCTAATGAGATAATATATTTAAAGCACTTAATGCTTGGCCCATAGCAAACTCTAAATAAATGTTAGTTATTATTGAAAGAACACTCACAAAGCACCAACTGGGATCAAACATTAGTTACAAATATGTGAAGGATTCAATTTCAACAATGTAAAGATTCATACTGAATGAGGTTCTCTTCCCTTGCCTTGTATATACAGAAAAATCAAGGGAATAAATGAATAAAGGACATATAAATGGCTAATAAATGGTCAATAAGTCACTAATAAATCTGAAAAATATTGAACCTTACTAGATAACTATAAAAAAAGGCATGAAAATTATAAAAACATAATGTAATACCATATTTAACTACTCAACTTGTCAGAGGTTTTTTGCTTATTTGTTTAAGTCATACTTCTGATGTGAGGATGAACTCAGCATTCTTGGGGAATGGCAGGAGAAAATTTTAAAGTTTGTTCAGGTTATTTTAGGAGACAATTTCAGAATACATATCAAAAACCTTAAAAATTTAATTTGACTAAGTAGTTCCACTTTCAAATTCTGTACTAAGAAGATATGTGAACTAGGGATCAAGATATATATACATATTCAGTGTTTCCAATTTTTCACTATTATAAATATTTATATTGTTTAATAATAGAATATGATTAAATGAACTGTGGTCCATAAATAATGAAGCTTCCTGCAGATATTTTAAATTATGCTTTCAAACAGTGTAACTGACATGGAAAATAAATATATATTTAAAATACTAAGAGGAACAAAGCAGTATACAAACGTAATACTTAACCCAATTTGTTAAATAGATACAGATTTAGAGTAAAAAAATACATCAAAATGTGACAATTTATCTACTTTTAAAAATATTTTATTGCACATCTAGTTCATATGTGTTGAATAATAATCACAAAACATATAAACAAAATCACCTACAATTCTGTCAAGTAGAGATGAACAATATTAACATCTTCTGGACATTTTCCTGTGTATGCACGTGTTTTCTAAATGAAATTTGCATCATATTGCACATACTTTTTAAACTTATTATACAGTTTCCCAATTTTTTTTATTAAAAATGGTATAACAAAGATTCAAGTAATTAAATCTTCGCATACATTGTTAGTAATGTCCTTAGAATAAACTCTTGCAAATTCTTACAAATATATTTGGTAGTTTCAACTGTGTGTGCACACATATTTAGATTTTGTATGTGTGTACATACATATACATACACACACATATATATGTATACACATATATAATACATTTTATGTGTCAACTTGACTGGTCCACAAGGTGCCCAGATATTTGGTCAAACATATATTATTCTGGGTATTTCTTTGAGGGTGTTTTCGAATGAATTTAAATTGGTAGCCTGACCAAAACAGACTGCCCCCGCCTAATGCTGGTGAGTCTTATCCAATCAGTTAAAGGCCTGAAAAGAACAAAAAGTTTCACTCTTCCCTCAGAAAAGAAGACATTTCTCTGGCCTTACTGCTTTCAGTCTGAGATATTATTTTTTTTCCTATCTTTAGACTCAAGTCGAAACATCAGCTCTTCCTGTGTCTTGAGACTGGCAGCCTTTGGACTAGGACTACATCATCAGTGCTCCTGGGTCTCCAGCTTGCCAACTACAGATCTTGGGACTTGTCAACCTCCATAATTCCATGAGCCAAATTTTATAATAAATTTCTTTATATATATATAGAAATATATGTATATACACACACACAAGCATCCACGCATCCTATTGGTTCTGTTCCTCTGGAAACCCTTGACTAGCACATGAGGATTAAGAAGGGTCCACAAACTTATTCGGCCTCCAGCAGCATATCAAAGTCCCCATCTGTCTGCTCCAAGTCCAAAGCTACTTGTTCTTAATTCTGTTTATTTACCAATTTGATACAATAAAAACTCTATTGTATTATTTTAATTTACATATTTATTAAAAAATATATATATTGTTATATACTTAATGGTTATTTTTATTTTTTCTTCAACATGTTATCTCTTTATCTCTTTGTCTATTTTGTCTGCTTTTCTATATATATGTATTATACTTTGTAAAGGAGCATTATAAATCAGATATTAATTTCTTGTCATATATGCTACAAATGTTATTTTTGTTTTTCCTTTAATTGTGTTCATATTTTATTATTTTATAAGGAAATTTTAAATAATTAGGTATTCAAATCTAGCATTTCTTGCCTTTATCATTTCTGGTGTAGTAGTTATCTAAAAAAGTCCCCTGAGCAGCAGTATTGAGTCCTAAGGATACAGAATCTGGCCTGCAGGCCTGTCCCCAAGTCCCCAAAGATCAATCCCTGACCGTGTTGGGGAGAAGCATGCTGGTCCTTAGTTGCCCATGGGGTGCTCAAGCAGGTTTGATGTCCCTCTACTTCAGTCTGTGCCCTGCTCTGATGAAGCAACTAGGCAAGCAGTACCAGGGAGGTCCAATGAGCAGGGAGCTCAGAGTCCAAGCACTGCTTCATCCACCGCAGGTCTTTAAGAGGAAAGATTTGAGCCCCACTCTCAGTGGAAGACTCAATGTGGTAGATACACCAAGATAAGGGAAGTAGCCACTCTTGAGAGCCCTGGCTCAATCATCTCTCACAGCAGCTGTGGATGGCAGAGGGAAAGAGGATGAAAAGAGTCTGAATGGAGGATAGCTAGCAATCTGGTCATTTGTGTTCCTCTCTCTGGAAGGCACCCATCTGGCATGTCCAGGCTCTGGGGTCATGCATAGCTCCTGGGACCTACTGGCCCCCATGGCTCCTGCAGTCTGAGCCTGAGTTGGGAAATGTTTATGTGGGGATGAGCAAGGTGAAAACTGAAAGGCTAAAGCCCCCTCAGGAGGACAAAGGCTCCTCGTGGGTGGAGAAGCAATATGGTGCCTACCGCCTCAGCTCAGGTGTGTGGTTTTTGGGAAGCGACCCCAAAGGGGTGGGCAGCCTGGTGCTTTGCCTTCAAGAAGCTCCCAGTTCACTGGTGGCAGCAGCTTTTGAGCTCATGAGGGCAGAAAGGCTCTCTAACAGCTTGGGAGCCAGCTGACTGCCATAAATGTGAGGGAGGGAGAAACAAACCGCTACATCTACCCTTTCCACCGGACTCCAGGCCTCTCAGGGGTTGACCTTTGCTGATTATCTTGCTCCTTCTTGTTCTGCTCTGCAACTTCTTCCAGTGGAATTTCTGGTATGTTCTGGCACTGTTCTCTTGGAATTGCACCTGATCTATGTTTGTTTGTTTGGTTTGGTTTTCATCTGAAACTTTTCCTTGTTTCTGAAACACTCTGGCATCTGGTGTCTCTGGTCAGCCATCTTGTCCCATAAATTCTTTTAGTACATTTTGATTTCCAACTGAATCAAATCACAGACCCCTGATTCACTATTTTCTCCCATTGCGTTTAGAGGTTTTATTGTTTTGTTTTGTTTTTTTGGTTACTGAACACTATGAATGGTAGGGGGGAGTTCTCTCCATCCCACTCATGACTATAGGTCTCATCCTCCAGACAGTACTAAATTGGCATCCCAGGTTAAGGACCTCTCCTGGGTAAATGTTGTTTTATTGGGTATAGGGACTATGGGATTAAGTTGAGTGTGGATTAACTACTTAATATTTTGTTAAACCACAGTACTCAATAGACCCCATAGTCTTTGTTCATTCCTTTTACAGTTGTCTAATAAGGTGACAGTACTCTCTGGACCTTTAAGAGGGTTGAACATAAAGCATTTATGTCTGCCTGAACCAGACGTGTGGGAAGCAGCAGTAGCAGCAGCAGCAGCAGCAGAGACATTTTAAGGCTTTATAGGGTCCTCTATGTATTTAGAAATGTTTCTCAGCACACAACATAGTGACTGCTCTTCCTCTCATGAGCAAACAACTGATGGGTCCATATACTGTGCAGGGGTCAACACCTGGTTGAGACACCCAACCAATGGTCATAGGGTAAGAGTTGTTCCATGAGCCCAGAATAAGCTGTGGCTTATGCTAGAATTGAAACACATGGATAGTTCCAAGTCGAAACATATGACTCAGGATCATTTTAAGGAGAACTTCAAATTCCATACTCCTGTCCCAAAATATCCATTATTAAAACTTTTAACATAATTAGCTAAATCTGTATCTGTTGAGTATGAATCAACAAATGTATCAGAGCATAGCACAATTCAAAATGCAAGCTTACCAGCAGGCAGTAACACAACTCAAAACACCCACTAGCCAGGAAGCAGCAGCTCAACATGCACAATCACCAGCCGGCGGTTGAGCCAGGCAGCATGCCAAAAGCAAAGGAAGAAAGACCCCAGGTCTCACAGTGCCAATTGTTTCATAATTGCTCTGACAAAAGTAGAATCAACCCTCCACCTAAAAGTGGTTCAGATATCAGGGCTGATGATGCCACAGATGCAATAAAAGCGTATGAAAAGGTTTATTATCTACATAAAGGGACTCTCTGGGGGCAGCAAGGCAGGCACGAAAGCTGACCTGAAATGACTTAGTGAAGGGAGGTACAGGTGGCTTTGGTTTTTATTGTAGTTAAGGGGAGGGGCCTGGGTGATGGTTCTTGAACACAGGCCAGGGTTTCCCTGGCTTGAACTTCTCTAGCATCACCAAGGGAGGGAGTACTCAGGGTTTCTTATCAGTTTGCCCAGAGGTGGGACAAGAGGGGAAAAGAAAGGGGCAGGGCCTGGAAGCTGTCAGCAGGCAGACATCAAAAATGGAGTCAGGGTATTTATCACAGTTTTTATTTTTCTTTTTGTTCCATCATTGTTAGATTTTTGTTATCAGCATTATATAAAGTGAGTAAAAATGATTTAGGAAGCTTTCTACATTTTTCTCTCCTATAGAGTAATTCAATTGGCTTGTGAATTATCTGTTCCCTCAAAATTTGCTATAATTTACACTTAAAACCGTATGGGTCATTTTTAGAGCAAGTTCCCTGACATTTAATTTTCTCCCTTGGTCACTGGTATTCTAGAGTTCTATTTCCGCTTAGGTTAATGTTTATCATTTGATATATTCCAGATTATTCTATTTAGATCATTTATATTTTTGAAAAACAATGTAAATTTTTCTTTATAGCACTTTCCTACTAAGTTTCTTTTTATGTTTGTGGGTGGTGGTACCACCAGTTCATGATATTGAGTCAATCACAATCATCATTTCATGAGGTACTACAGTGATTGGTCCATTTCTCACATTTTATTTATTTATTTAATCCATTTCATTCACTTACCTCCTTTCCATTCCTCTACATCTAACAGGAAAGTATTCTAACGTGTTATACTCTATATGTTTGTATTATTAGGAGTTGTATTGTTTTATGCATGTACTTTATTCTAATGGTATTGTTCTATAGATACATTTCTGAGTCTGACTTTTTAACTCAGCACTAAAATTTTAAAGATACAGCCATATTTCTGGGCATGTATTCATTGTTTATGAATGCTATGTAATAGTCTGTAATGGGAATCTACATTATTCTACTTATTCATTTCCCTAGAGATGGACAGCCACATGGCCTCCAACTCATCATTACCACAAATAACACTATAATGAAAAGTCTAATATATGTCCCTTCATAAACCTATGTGAAAATTTCCTTGTGCTGTGTATCCTTGAAAGGGGTTGCTGGAATACAAGGTACACATATACTCATTTGATTAAGTATTTCCAGATTTCTTTTGAGAATGTCTTTACCAGTTTCTTTCCCATAGATAACGACAGTGAGAATATATTATTTTTTAATTTAAAAAATTGGTTTTTTTAAAAATAACAAACATATAACTTCTTCAAATGACTAGAAGTGAAATATCAACAGGAAGGGTCCATGTTTCCTATTCAATCATTTATCTCACATTTAATGAACACTTATGTGTAAGATCATATGCACTAAGTTTATAGACGTGTCTAGACACAGTTTCTGTTCTGAAGAAACTGAGTCAAGTGGAGGATACATGATATTTACTATGACAGCTATTAGCATATATGTTTGTATAAGACATGGGGGTTAGGCCAACTTAAAAGTATAACATCAGCAAAAATGATAATATTTCTATAAGTCATCATGGAGGAAGCCATACTTGAGCTAGTTACCAAAAAATGTGAAGGTAATTTCCATGCACAAGGATTAGCACAAAACAAAGTGTGAGATTACTTGGTATATTCAGTATCTGCCAAGAATTAAAAGCAGTTGGAGTATAGGATATAGAAATGAGAGATGACATTGGAATGTTAGGAAACAACAGATAATGGGTGGATAGCCTCATATGTAGTGCTAAAGAATTTGAACATGAGCAGATTTATGCTATAGAAAGATCTCTGATATCATTAGAAAGTATAAATTAAGATAGCCAAGAACATGAGTCTTATAAAAAATTATAGCTATAAAACAAGAGCTCAAGAAAGAGATCTCAAACAGAAAAATAAATTTGAGAATCACCTCCATATACATGGTGATTGTAGCCATGGATTTTAATGCAATTGTACATTAAATAAAACTAAGCAAATTATAAATAGTCATATACAGAAGATAAAATATAGTAGGAATAATCTGCTGAGGCAAGAAGATTTAGGACAGGTCATCTTTTAACTTTTATTTCTATCTTAAACTTTAATTAACCCACATCAACTCAATTTGCATCATACTTTTTTGCATTTGCTCACATGTAGCTTTGAAAGTATTATTAAGTCTTGTCCAAATGTTTTACTACACTAATTAGATTGTCACTTCCTGAAGAAGTTTACAATAACTATAAATTAAAATTTAAAATTAAAAGTCAAATGTGTGTATAAAGAAACCTCCCTAGCCATATTTCTTTGTTTTATGTCCATAAATATCTGATTGAGATTAATGGAATAAGGTGATATTACATAACAACACTAATAAGGCATTGAGATTTTGTACAACAGAGCCAAAGAATCCCAAAACTCAAAGCAAGTGTAAAGAATGAAGATGGTACTTTGATGGGGATTGCATTAATTCAGTAGATCACTTTAGGTAATATAGACATTTTAACAATATTGATTCTACCAATCCATGAACAAGGCATTAATTACTTTTATATTATATTAACTTTTATATTATGTGTCTCAGCTTAAAAATTACTTTGTCTGATGTTAATCTGTCTACACCAGTTTGCTTTTGGTTAATTCTTGTATAGTTTCTATCACTTTATTTTGAAATATTCTTTGTTTTTTATATTTCAGAGGAGTCTCTTAAAACCAATATATGGTCATCTATTGTTTCAATGCTCAATTATTCACGCTTTGTTACTTATTTGGAATATTTCATCATTTTACATTAAAGGGATTATTGATTTATCTGTCTTAAGACTATGAACATAACATTTGTATTTTAGTGTTGTCTTCCTTGTTTTTTCTAACAATCATTTTGTTATTTAATTATTTTAGTTTATTAGATAAACATGCCATGATATTCTTTTATTTATGTAAGAGAATATAATATACATGCTTGATTTATTAAAATGTATTAATATGTATTTTTAGCTCTTCTGAACAGTATCAAGGACCTTGGACACTTTAACTGCAATTAACCTGCCAT
The DNA here is from genome assembly GCA_963574885.1 of Lepilemur ruficaudatus. Lineage (NCBI taxonomy): Eukaryota > Metazoa > Chordata > Mammalia > Primates > Lepilemuridae > Lepilemur > Lepilemur ruficaudatus. Next base: position 30,438 of record CAUYRT010097986.1, read on the forward strand.
CTCTTATGTTTTGGCGGCATGCATTTCATTTTATAGCTATTGATTTTTCTATATATTGATCTATTAATTTATCTACTTAAGGAACAAAATATATCTTAGTCACATTGTTTTAAAGTGAATATTTATTAATATTTACGTGTACCCAGGCATTAAAGATAGAAAATGCTGCCAAATTCCAAAAAGATTTTTCATTTTATATTCTCACTAATAATGTAGGAGAGTTAAAGTTGTTGCACATTATTGCCAACATGTGGGCTTATCACATTTTTAAAATACACACACATTCACCATAGTGAAAGTGAAACAGCAATATGAACATTTTTTAACATGTCTGGTGGTCATTCATATATCTTCTTTTGTGAGATGTCAGATCACGACTTTTGTTCATTTTGTTAATAGGGGGCATGATATTTTATTATTAATTTATAAGAATTATTTAAATATTAAGAAAATTCAGTCAATGCCATATATATGACAAATAATAGGATGCATATTTTAGATATTATATTTCATATAACAGTTATATAAATATACAATTTAAACAGAGGAAAAAGGATATTTCTCCCAATGTGTGTAAAATGCCAATTATTTATTTATTTATGTTATATATTGTATCGCAGAAAATTTTACTTTTCAGTCTAATTTACCATTTTTTCCTTGAATATTTAACATTGATTTTTTCCTTTCTCCAAAAATGTTTATATTAATACCATGAAAATATTTGGTTACATTTTTTCTAGAAGCTGTATGTCTCAGGCATATATTATCTCTAATTAATTTCATGCATGGAGTTAGATTCAAAAGATTTAATTTCCAACATAATTTATTTTCTTAGTCAAAAAATCTGTTGATCATATTTATATGTGAGACTGCTTACAGACTCTGTCCTATGTAGGATAAATTTATGATAATTATGTTAAATCTATATATCAACTTGTTAACCTTTTCCATCCTAAAATATTGGCTATTCAAATCAAAGTCATGGTACATTTCAAAAATTATTAATGTATTCTTTAAATATTTAGCAGTATGTTGTAATTTTCATTGTACATTTATTTACAGGGGTTTTCTCAATGTGAGTCTATTATAAATATTTTTAAATTGAACTTCCAATTTTTTCATAGCATTGACACACAATTGAGTTTCTATGTTGACCCTTAAACCAACCCATTTTGAAATTCAATTATTAACTCTATTCATTACTTTTATATTATTTGGAATGTTTGTTACACAAAATTACATCATCTATAAATACAGATAGCTATACTTTTTCCATAAGTACGCACTTCATATACTTCCATATTCTTTATATATGTATACATGTATACATATATATGTGTGTGTGTATATACACACATCACAAACAAATGATTCTTAACATAAAGTGAAAAGTGCGGATCCTATTTAAGTCTTCTTAGAAAATCCACAAAATTCCACACTTCTCACCTGTCACAAAAATCAACTCAAAGAAATGATTCTTAAAATCATGGTTATTTCCAAGGTTCTAGTATCTACTTCTTGGAAATATCCAGGTAGCTGGGCCTAATATATAGATCTGTCTGCCAAAACCATTTTAGGCTCTGAGCTAAAAAAACAAACGATTCTTAAAAAATTGGTTGTATCTCTAATCATTAGAGAAATGCCAATGAAAACCACAATAAGATACCACCTAACCCCTGTGACACTGGCCTGTATCAAAAAATCCCAAAAAAACAAATGCTGGCAAGGGTGTGGAGAGACAGGAACACTCTTACACTGTTGGTGGGACTGCAAATTGGTGCAACCTTTGTGGAAAAGAATTTGGAGATTCCTCAAAGAGCTAAAAGTAGAATTACCATTCGATCCAGCAATAGGATTATTAGGCATCTACCCAAAAGAGCACAAGACATTCTATTATAAAGACACCTGCACCCATATGTTTATGGCAGCACAATTCACTATTGCTAGGTTGTGGAAACAACCTAAGTGCCCATCAATGCATGAGTGGATTATTAAAATTTGGTATATGTTTACAATCGAACATGAC